>CAIGQQ010036011.1:4158635-4177327 GCA_903798035.1 Danio albolineatus
GATAGATAGATAGATAGATAGATAGATAGATAGATAGATAGATAGATAATTGTATATAGTTAATGTGTGTACTGTATATAGCTCCGGTTTCCCCCACGGTCCAAAGATATGATGTACAGGTGAATTGGGTTGGCTAAATTGTCCATAGTGTATGTGTGTAAATGAGAATACATGGATGTTTCCCAGAGATGGGTTGCGGCTGGAAGGGCATGCGCTGTGTAAAACAAATGAGTATACACACACACACACACACACCAGCCACTTTATTAGGTACACCTGTTTAACGCAAATTTCTAATCAGCCAGTCACATGGCAGCAACTTAATGTCCTTAGTCATGTAGACATGGTCAAGACGATCTGCTGCAGTTTGAGCCGAGCATCAGGATGGACAAGAAAGGTTATTTTAGTGACTTTGAATGTGGCATGGTTGTTGGTTTCAGATGGGCTGGTCTGAGTATTTCAGAAACTGCTGATCTACTGGCATTTTCATGCACAACCATCTCTTACAGAGAATGGTCTGCAAAAAAAAGACAGAATATCCAGCAAGTGGCAGTTCTGTGGGCACAAATGCCTTGTTGATACCAGAGGTCAGATGGCCAGACTGGTTCCAGCTGATAGATAGGCAAGAGTGATGCAAGTAACCACTCATTACAACTGACTATCAACTGCATGACCCTACAATTATTCATGTCATATGTCAATAGAAATTTTTAAACGAAGATAAGAATAAAGACAAACACTAGGGAAAAAAAGAGGTAAATATTCTTCAACAATTGACTGAACAAAACAACTATTAAACACGCATCAGTGAAATAACCTTTGGTGAGTGGTTTAATGATACTGTGTCTAATTTGAAGCTAATTAAGTCTTAACAGTGTGATTTACAGGCTTTCGTGCACTAGTTGTTTTCATCGTCTGCCATGCAATGCTGACCAGATTGATATTCACAGAGCAGTCATTCCATGGCTCGCTCCTTCAGCGCTGGCAAAACTCTTCATTGATTTCCAAGAGGCCCAGTAAATGACCTGTAGCCCATCTCTGGAATTGCACTGATTGTAAATTGAGGACCATAAAGAAGGTGCTGCTTGTTGTTTTTTTTTTCATGGAATGTGAAATGGCAGAACACTGAGTTTCTCTATGATGACGGTCGTTTTGAAGCTGTAATTAGGGAGGTGCACTGCAGGATGAGCTAATTAAGTTAATTGTAATGGATATCAAACATTTACTGTATGCTGTCAAAAAGAAGATTCCCTCTCGTGTTCTTCGTTGAATTGCACATGTAAAAGATTCTTTGTGTTGCATGTGTAAAATAGCTTTACTACGTTTGAGAACTGCCAGTCAATCAAAAACTTTCTTTTTGATTAAAATAGAGATGAAACATTAGCATGAAGCCACCAAACAAAAATATGGATGTTAAGAAATGTTATTTTAATCCAATTTTAAATGTAATAGGGACTGCTAGTTTATTTTTTTTATTAAATAGGGCAAAATTTAACCTAGTGTTTGGGTTAGTCTATATTTTAATAATAATAATAATAATAATAATTTAAATAGCACTTTTCAAGACACTAAAAATCTTTTGACACATCCACCACCAGTGTGCTGCATCCACCTAGATGACATGACAGCATACTGCGCCAGAACGCACACCACACACCAGCTGATTGGTGGAGAGGAGACCGAGTGATCAAGCCAATTATGATATAGGGATGGTTAGGAGGCCATGATGGACAAAACCAGTGGGCAAATTTGGCCAAGATTTTACCATGAAAACCTCCTGATATTTGCAATCTTCTTTTCCACAATTGTCCAATAAAACTAAATAAAATAAAATAAAACTTGACATTATTTACATACAGAACTTTGGTATTTAAACTTGGTTACGCACAGTTTTTAAAAAAAGATTTGGTTGTTTTATCAGGGTGTCTAAGGGGTATTAAAAAGTATTAAAAATTGATATATTAATTATGAGAAAATTAAGGCCCTTAAAAGGTTTTAAAAAGTGTTAATCGCGTTTTTACGAGGTCTTAAATTTTGTTCAAGCATTGTCCAAAGTGTTTGACTCCAAAAAAGCGTAAATATATTTATTTTCCTACTAATATTAACAACAGCGTGTACGATACATGCAATTGGTTCAGGCCAGGGCGCGGGCCAAGCTCCTCTGTCTGGGTAATGTCACATAATTTGGGACAAACGCGGGAAGGTGATGTGACGCTCTCCACATGTAGCGAAACCATAGAGCGAAACAGAAGGCAAAATGGGAAAATGTAAAGATGAGTTTCAAAAATGTCTGAAGCCTGTCGCTGAAAACAACCACGTAATTTATTCTGTCAAGCTTTGTTTCTTCCGAGCTTATCCAAGTTCTGTTGCATGGTTGTGCATTGATTTATTTAACTACAACTGTTTATTAACAACTGTTTAAAACCAGCTTTTAATTAAGTTGATACTGACTAGAACTTGAAGTGGCGATGAGGTCTTAAAATATTTTGGGAAGGTCTTTAAAAAGTCTTAAAAAGAAATTGAAATTACCTTTATAGGTATAATTGAAATTAATTTATAGTAAATTGTGAGTAAAACTACAATGATAAACTTGAAACTTGTAATCATGTCTGCCAAATACTATACACTGTGATGTCAGATGTCAAAAATACCTCAATCAGTAATTACCAAATCTACATCATTGCGCAAAGCTCTTATGCAGGCTTTATGTCAAATACCGCTAAATATAAACTCTGGGAGCTGGATGATCTTAAACGTCTGCATGTCAATATGAAGTTTTCAGTGTCAACTGCTTACATCCTCATGATCCACAGCTCATGAGTCACAGCTGAGCATTTCAGAGCAAATTCACACGATCTGCAGTTTCATAGCACAGCAGTTACAGACGGAGTAAACTCTCCCACAAAACACTGACTCATTAGAACTAAGACATCACGGCTTATGGGACATCAGAGATCCTGAACAAACACTTCAAATACTTCCAGACTTCTTGAGCCAGATTACAGCAAAAACATTTCAAGTCCATGTGAAATCAAAGTTGACAATGTTTCTTTTGCTAGAACACAATGTTATTCTTTAGGTGAAGAGTTAATCCACACTGGAAACCCTAATGTTTTTTACTCAAATGATCTGAGGAAATTGATTCTATCAATTCATTTGAAGAATGGGAAATCGAGTTGACCAAATGTGGTCTCTTCATTGAATTAACTTAAATGTTTTAGTGCAGATAACTTAAAATGACTTTAAGATTAAACTTGGCTAATAGACTAAATCAAATTAACCTTATGAGTCCATTCAACTCCATCAATATTGTGTTAAGCTGGCTTAAAACAGCTTGCATAACTTATAAAATAAAATTAGAATATGATTAACGTAATAAGTTACAATGACCTAAAAACATAAGTTGTCAGGACTAGTTGATCATATAATTTTTTTACAGTGCTGGGCAGTTTATATTAAAGTTGATATGTAGCCGCACCACGCTGGTGTTGCGTAATATCACATTTTTATGAGGTGGGTCGTTTGTCCAATGCTCAACCCAAGCTTACCCAATTCTACTATAGCGCATGTGTTTGGATTGTGGGGTAAACCGAAGCACCTGGAGGAAACCTGTGCTTACACCGGGAGAACATGCAAACTCCACACAGAAATGCCAACTCAGCCAGGACTCTACCCATTAATTAAGAAAAATGTACATAAGCATTTAAATATCCACTTACTAATCGAACATTTCTCTTTCATTAGATGCGTTCAGGTAGTGCCTCTGTCCTGCTGCACTTCAGCTAAATTCAGCATCACAAGAAAAATGACCACCATATAACATATATCCACCAATCAGTGCAGTTGTCAAGGCAGAGTTTCAAGCTCAACCAATCATTTTAAACAGAGACATGGTGAATCGTTTCAGAGAAATATTAATGAAAAGTTTTTTGCTGCCTAATGAGTAAGTTAAACACACCTGTTAAAGTTTTGATGGCAAAACTTGGTATTTTAAGTAATGTCAAGTTATATTGACTTAGTATTTTTAGTAATGGCAACAGCTGGATTTACAGTGCAAGTTAATCCACTGAAAAAGGAAGTTTGTTTTAGTAATCTTCGAATAAAGTCTGAACATTTGATTCTGTGTCTCTCTTGATGTCAGTTTGACGGCTTCTTCCAAAGTATTCTTAGCCACACCCCTCTTACTGTTAGTTTGCTATAAGGGAATAATGCGCGAAATGAAAGCCCCGCCCCTACTCATCATTATTTTTTATATGAAAGTATAGCAACATACTGTACTGAGATGAAAGTCTCAGAAGCTTCCAGTTTCTGCAGACTTTAACACAGACTTTACAGTATGTCAAAATACGTACGTTTTCAATTATTTGATGATAAGGTTAGATGACATGACATTAACGTGTTCAAATCTTTGTCTTGTGACCATTGTGTTCATATTTCGACTCTTCCCTTTTATTTTGTTACACTCATCACTTGCATTGACACACATGTATCATTTAATCAATGAATTCATTTTAAATGGCTTACAAACAGGAAGGGAAACATGTAAATCCGGCCACACTTTATTTTGAGGTACAATTTTTGCTATTAACAAACCATTATCATAATTTCAGCTTGATATACTGCTAATTAGCTGCTTTTTATTAGTTAGTAAGGTAGTAGTTGGGTTTATTATTGGCTAGGATTTATAAGTACAAATAAACAGCCAGTATCTTAATAATATGCAGGCATTGGGCAATTAACCCAAATCAAAATAATGTGGATGGTAATTATGAGTTAATGACATCACATAAAGACGTTTTTAGTCAGTAGGTGGTCTCTTTTTATTTTTAATTGTGTAAATACATTCAATCAGTTGCAAAAAATCTGATCAAAGTCATTTTCAACTATTTCTGGAAGTGTTTGAAAGTTAGCTAAACTCAAAACATGTTTACACCTATTTTTATTACCATCATCATCATCATCATCATCACCAAAATGCACCTTCATATCAGGTGTAAATTTAGCCTTTGACTTAAGTAATGTAAACTAATTCATTATTAGAATTCCAAAATTAATAATCACTCACCTGATTTTTTTTTAGGTATAAATTGTTAGTTCTGTCATAATAAAAACATAGACAAAAGTACCAGCAAATAATATCTTAGAAAAATATATTTAAAATCTCTGAATGTCATTTGCTTTAGAAAATATTGCCAACATATACTTCTTTTTTTAACCATCTGGTGAGGTTTAGTGGCTGGATGAAGTCAGTTCACTTCAGCTTCACACAGGTGTCCTGGCAGAGTTACTACAGGTGGAAACGTAGTATAATTTAACTATGAACTATAATTAACTACATCCAAAAACAGACAGAAAGTCTCCAAATTGTTCTTTTTGTCATTTGTTTATTTGAAAAAATGCATGAAATTAAAATCCTACTTCATCCGTAAAAAAAAAAACAAAAAAACAACAACAACAAACAAACAAAAAACCCCATCAAAATTGTTGGATTTTATGTTGAAAACAACAATCTTCTCTCTGCTTCCGTATATAGGGCAATCATTTTTAGCTCTCTTATGCTGTGTTCAGAATGCATTTAGTTTGTTTGTTACTATAATCACTCTTACATTCAAATTTCCATTGTGTTACATTAACTTTTTGTGAAATGTAAATTATCTTTAGATGTTATAAAATCATTGATGCTAATAAAGACAACCCAGGCTCATTCTGAAAACATACCCCTATATACATTTCTGGAGAGGTTTGTTTCTTTGCAATTTGTTTTCGTGCATCCACCAATGGCTGCTGTGTAAGCTTTTTGGGATCTCAAATTTCTTTTTTGAGTCTTCCAGTCTTGCTTAAATACAGACTGACTGACTGAAACACAACCAAAAGTGTTTTCAAAAGCAATGCAGAAGCCTGATTTTTACAGCATTTTCAGGTTTGACCACATTGTTACCCTGTTTACTTGTTTATTTACTTGTTCATTTGTTTTTGGCTTTTTTGTCTTACCTGCTTTCTGGAATTGTTCTTCGGCGGACTCAAACACCCATATGGAGGTATGGAGATAAGCGGTCAGCTAGTAAACTCAAAAAGGAATGGTGTCATACCGCCCCGTATCTTTCGTTTTAAAGACGAAATGTAGCCATACAGTACGCACCATCGGCTACATAATTTGCGATCTCCTGAAATGTATATGGGGTATGTTTTCAGAATGAGCCTGTGTTAAATAAAGTTCTCCTTTAAGAGTGTATGTAATTTAAAATCATTCATACCTCATAGATACTTTTTTTTGTTTTTTGCTCCTCAAACGTTTTATTTATTTATTTATTTTGCACAAACTGGACCTTAGCGATCTTTAGAGACAAAAGCAAGACTTCTAACCCTGGAAAGCTCCACCTTTGAATGTCACACCCACATCTTATCATCCAATCAACAGCTTTGTCATAAAGTATCGACGTAGATTTATTAAATTCCTTGATAATTCATTGCACTCTGATATACATCGTGATACCAAAAAAAGTTGTGACTTTCATGAATTGTTATATAATTTCAAAACATTGGTACAGTACAGTCTTGTTTAGATACTTTTTGGAAAAGATTCAGACTTAAAAATACAAGCTGGAATTCATTAATCATGAAGCTCCTCAAAGAGGGATTTTTTGCACAAATACAGTTGACACCGTGAGATCGAAGCATCCTGCCTCTTTTGTTACGCCAAACAGAAAGTTTCTCTTTGAGTTTGAAGTTATTTATTACTCACACGCCTGTACAGAACCCACGCTCCTCTTATTCAGTGTAAAATCCATCATTCTACACGCTGAGAGTAATTGGATTTCAGATCTGATTAGCTGTTCACAATGGATCTCCATACCTATGCCAGCAGCCCAAGATTTATTGAGCTTGCACAGGCACGGCAGAACTGAAAGGCTCTTTTTCTGACAGGCACTGACATACAGTCAATTACTTTATGAGAAATGCTCGAGGTGGCACTTCCTTGAGGAAGAGAGTCTCGAGGGTTAATTCTCAAAGGACACAGTGCTCTTCCGTTCTAAAAGATGACGAAGGAAAACAGAGGGACTCGTTTTTTCTTGTTTTTTTTTAGTCTGCTAAGGTTTAAAAAAAGCCTCACATTTTTCTTCGCTCCCCCTCAGTGGTGTAGCAGAGGGTAGGATATACAGTAGGACATATAACCACTTCTTTATCAGTCAGCACGTCACTCATTGGTATTCTGGGGACATCCTTAGGGCTGTGGTTTCCTATTGGCTTATGTTCTATTTCTAGCTTGTGTGGTTCTCCATTTTTAAGATTTTTTTTGGAAATCTGAGCATCTGAAGTTGAAAAACTAATTTAACCCTGAGCAGAAAGATGTGTTGTGTCATTGTAACTGAAAGTTTGTGTATGGGTTAAAAAATAAATCTCCAAAAAAATAAAAATGATGGCTCAGGCAATGTAGGCGTCTTTATTTACAGTGCAAGGTGACACAAATCTCAAAATAAACAGTGCAGCCAAAAACAAACAAAAAACTAACTTAAGTGTGTAGAAAATAAATACAAAAAACCACGTTAGCTGTCCACAATGTATCCACCTAGTCTGGATGAACCATCTTGCAGGTAAGTATTAGGTGGTTATATTCATAAAACATTTCTTCTGGTAAGTGTTTGCTCACATATGCGCTTCATTTGTATAACCAACACACACACACACAAAAAAAATGGTTCAAAGGGAGGGCACTTATTTTACCCCTTTTACAAGATTTAAGAGAAGCCTTTGGTGTCTCCAGAATGTGTCTGTCAAATTTCAGCTCAAAGTACCCATCAGATCATTTATTATAGCCTCCAGAATCTGCCCATTGTGGTGTCTGAAAACATTGTGGCTGTTTTTGTAGCCTGTGGCTTTAAATGTGAACAAGCGGCTTCTCCCTGCCTACTGTTCCCACGTGCGTGTCTGCTTCTTATCATGCCTTATGTCAGTTAAAGATGAAGCTGAGTCTGTGTTTCATTGCTGGATTGCTGTCTTTGTTTTGGTAATTTTAACCTGCCTTATGGCAGACTAGCCAATTATATTTTAGCACCCCGGGTTGCCTTGCTGGAAAAACGTGTATTTTATTAATTCAGTCAGAAAGGCTTTGAAAGCATGCATCCGTGACTGAAATGCGACCTCCAGTGGACAGTAGCAGACTCGGAAATGAGACACGGATTCAGTTCCACATGAGGTTATTAATTAGTAAATTTTAAAAGTATTACGGGCGTAAACATTAGGTGAGCAGGTTACAGTACATTGTAACCGTGCGTCCTAACAACACGCTACGTGATGAGATATGCAGTGATAAGCAATTTGGCTGTTTGCACCAGACGTAACATTCAAACTCACATTGTTCGCATTTAACACTGAATAAAGCACATGAGGTTTACCTGAGGTGATCATTGTCATAGTTTTCTGTTGTTCACCTGTGAGACTTCAATATTTCTAATTCTGACTTCAACTCTGTTATATTTAAGGAGACTAACAATTATAGGTGGCAAAAATGTGTCGTATTCTTGATTAGTCTTCCATGTAATATTATAACATATGGTGTTCATCCCTTTCTTTAAAAATGGGGGGCACGATTTAAGAGTATTCCCGCTTCTTCGAGCACTACTGCTCACACCCGATGTGGACTCGGCATGGCTGGGATGTGTTGTCCACTTTAATGTATCTGTGTGTCTGTATCTGTCACGCAGCTGGGAGCCATGGGACTGTGTGTTTGCGAACGCTTTCGGGCAGAGTTATTTTCACACTCTGCTGGAGTGGCAGTTTGACAATGATGACACAACAGCCATCAATCCAATGCTTTTTCCTTTTTAAGCACCAACCCACTCCTTCAAAACTCTCCAGTCTCAAGGCCGAACTTCACAACCTTTCCCCCGGTGTTACAGAACGAGGTACAGCAAGTCCAGAGCGAGAGTCAAGGGCTTGGCATTAATAGGATTACCAAATTTGTATTGCAGTAAATCCCTTATCTCGGCTACCCACATGTGATTGCTTTTTTATGCGCCTGTCTACACCCTGACGGTCACAAGCTGCATTATTCTAATTCACATCATTACCTGCTAATCTCTGCTCTCGGCCCGTCGGCACTGGAGCGACAGACCCTGCCAATGCGCAAGAGCCCATTAAACACAGCGCTTGTGTTTACACAATAGCTGCAGGTTACAGACAGTAAAAAAGGGCTGGATCTCTTTCTCTCAACTATGATTTACTCATGTTGGGTGATTTGGATGACATACTTTTTTTTTTCTTTGCATGTACAGTTGAAGTCAGGATTATTAGCCCCCCTGGATAATTTTTATCCCCAATTTCTGTTTAATGGAAATATTTTTTCAGCACATTTCTAAACATAATATAATAACTCATTTCCAATAACTGGCTTTTATCTTTGCCATGATGACAGTACATCATATTTTACTAGATATTTACACTCCTATGTAGACAAGATGCTAGTATTCAGGTTAAAGTGACATTTAAAGGCTTAACTGGGTTAATTAGGGTAATTAGGCAAGTCATTGCAGTGCTTCCCAAAGGTGTGAAATATACTTGCGGTGGTAGCTGAACTGAAACACACCATTTCCCAAATCACATAGTTAACTATATTCAATTTTCAATTCACCTTTATTTGTATAGCGCTTTTACAATGTAGATTGTGTCAAAGCAGCTTCACATAGAAGGTTATAGTAAATTGAAAATGTCAGTTTAGTTATTAGCTAGTATATTATTAGCTAGTATATAGCTAAGTTCAGTTCAGTTCAGTGTTGTTTAATATTCACTACTTAGAGTTCAAACACTGAAGAGTAATCCATCGATGCGCAGCTCTAGCTGCAGTCTAGTCGCCGGACGCTGGGGAACTCGAGGCTCGTCTGTCCTTGGAGGGTCACAGGAATCCGTTTCTTGCTTGCTACTCTGCCAAACGGCTGCTCAGGATACAGCGAGGTCCAGGGTTAAGGAGCCTTGGAATCGTCTCGTCGCGGGTCTTGGATTGCATCAGTGGCGCTGCATAGCCTCTGGGGGCCTCGGGATGAGTATCCCCAGTTGGAATAGAGAACAAAGAAAATAATTAGCGTAGCTGCAGTTCATAATGTATATAAAGGAGATGCGTGGAGCACATTCATGCATCATACAGCTAAGTGACGTATTGAGTGTATGCTTTACTAAAAAGATAGGTCTTTAATCTAGTTTTGAACTGTGAGAGTGAGTCTGAGCCTCGGACATTATCAGGAAGGCTATTCCAGAGTTTAGGAGCCATAAATGAGAAGGTTCGACCCCCTTTACTTGATTTTGCTATTGCTGGGTACTACTAGAAGCCCTGAGTTTTGAGATCTTAAAGAGCGGGTTGGATTGTAGCGAGACAGAAGGTTGGTTAGATAAACAGGAGCTAGATTATTTAATGCTTTATATGTAAGAAGTAATATTTTAAACTCAATACGAAACTTAACAGGCAGCCAGTGTAATGAGGATAAAATTGGGGTGATATGATCATATTTTCTAGACCTGGTAAGAACTCTGGCGGCTGCATTTTGTACTAGCTGAAGTTTGTTAATAGAGGAAGCTGGGCAACCAGCGAGCAGAGCATTACAGTAATCCAGCCTAGAAGTCATAAAAGCATGAACTAGCTTTTCTGCATCTGAGATGGATAGCATACTTCGTAGCTTAGCAATATTTCTCAGATAAAAGAATGCAGTTTTTGTGATATGGGAGATATGGCTTTCAAAAGTTAAATTGCTGTCTAATATGACACCCAGATCTTTAACAGTAGAGCTAATGCTAACTCTGCATCCCTCTAGTAGCAGGTCGAGTTGTGAGATCTGCTGTGTACAGGATTTAGGTCCTATAAGTAATAGTTCAGTTTTGTCTGAGTTTAAGAGAAGGAAGTTGTTGGTCATCCAGTTTCTAACATCTTTAATACACTCAGTTAGTTTTGATAGTTTAGATGTCTCGTCAGGTTTAGTAGAAATATATAATTGAGTATCATCTGCATAGCAGTGAAAGCTGATCCCATGTCTTCTAATAATGTCTCCCAGGGGCAGCATGTAAATTGTAAACAACAAAGGGCCTAAAACTGATCCTTGAGGCACCCCATACTTTACTGGCCTGACTTGTGAAGGTTGTCCATTAATATTCACAAACTGGTAACGATTAGTTAAGTATGACTTGAACCATTGTAAAGCCATTCCCTGGACACCTGTAGAGTTTAAGCGATCTATGAGGATATTGTGGTCAATTGTGTCAAATGCGGCACTAAGATCTAGCAGGACTAACAGCGAGATGCACCCTTGGTCAGCAGCTAATAGTAAATCGTTGGTTATTTTCACTAATGCAGTTTCTGTACTCTGATGAGACCTGAAACCAGACTGGAACACCTCAAAAACATTGTTCATCTGCAGAAAGGAGCATAATTGGGCAGAAACAACTTTTTCTAGTATTTTAGACATAAATGGAAGATTTGAAATAGGCCTATAATTAGCTAAGTTGCAGGGGTCCAGTTGTGGTTTCTTAATAATAGGCTTAATAACAGCGAGCTTGAAAGAGTTTGGAACATGTCCTAATGACAAAGAAGAGTTGATAACGTTAAGAAGAGGTTCTCCTATTACAGGTAGCAATTCTTTCAGTAATTTTGTTGGAATTGGGTCTAGCATACTCGTAGCTGGTTTAAAACTATTTATAATTTTGTCTAGCTCTTCCTGTTCTATGTTCTCGAAGCACTGTAGGCTAATTTGGTTCAGTGGAATGTTTACTGGATCTGAAGTATAAGGCCGTACAGAGATTTTAACATCTATTTTTTGTCTAAAGCCTTCTGTTTTATCACTGAAAAAAATCATAAAGTCTTCACTACTCATTTGCGGTGTGATATTTTGTTCCAACGATGACCGATTGTTTGTTAATTTAGCAATGGTGTTAAATAGAAATCTAGTATTGTTATGGTTATTTTCTATCAGTTTACGGAGGTGCTCGGCCCTGGCAGATTTGAGGGCCCTCCTATAGCTGGACATGCTGTCTTTGTACGCAATTCTAAAGACCTCTAAATTAGTTTTTTTCCATTTACGTTCCAAGGCACGGGTTGCTGTTTTGAGAGCGCGCGTATGACTGTTATACCATGATGTAGTTTTATCTTCTCTAGTCTTTTTAATTTGATGGGTGCCACAGTATTTAGTGTGCTAGTAAAGATGGCATCCATGTTGCTAGTTATTACATTGAGGTCATTTGCATTTGCGGGTGCATTTCGAAATAAAGAAAGATCAGGCAAGTTATTTGCGAATTCCTCTTTGGTAGACGGAACGATAGATCTACTAAGGCGATGTATTGGTGCGGATCTGCTAATGCCAGGTAAACATAGCTTGTAAAGTAAGAGGCAGTGGTCCGTAATATCGTCGCTTTGTGGTATAATCTCTACATCCATGACCTCAATTCCATAAGAGAGAATTAGATCTAAAGTATGCTTTAAGCGATGGGTGGGACCAACAACATTTTGCTTTATCCCAAGGGCATGTAGTAGATCCATAAATGCGAGCCCTAGTGTATCATTAGCGTTATCTATATGGATGTTAAAGTCTCCTACAATTAGTATTTTATCAGTTTTAACTAGTAAGTCAGAAATAAAATCAGAAAACTCTTTTAAAAAATTGACATAGGGTCCTGGGGGTCTATATATGGTGATTAAAGCGAGAGATAGCATTTTATTCATAGTATCCGAAAGCATAACATTAAGCGCCAATACTTCAAAGGAGGTAAACATAAGTCCGTTTCTCTGATAAACATTAAGAATATCACTAAAGATTGATGCAACTCCACCACCACGACCAGTTTGACGAGCCTCATGCTTATAAGAGAATCCTGGATGAGTTGCTTCATTTAAACTAATATAGTCATTTTGTTTCAGCCAGGTTTCAGTGAGACAGAGTGCATTAAGATTGTTATCTGTTATAATGTCATTTATGATAAGTGCCTTAGGTGCTAGTGACCTGATGTTCAGGAGACCTAGCTTTACAATATTTATATTTTCATTTTTTAGTATTTTTTCTGGTTTGATTCTTAATAGATGTCTTCTAGAGCACACAGTACGCTTATTTCTTGGTCTCATAATACAAGGAACAGACACAGTTTCTATGCGGTTAGCCGGACATGCATTATTGTGAATTAAGTGGGATGAAGAAGGGTCTATATGGCTAGAATGTGGATTTTTTGAATGTTTACTTACTAGTCAGACAGAACGAAGCGTCCTGGAGATGTTGTCCGACAGCAGATCAGCTCCAGCTCGACTGGGGTGCAACCCGTCAGCACGGAAGAGCCTAGGACGCTCCCAGAAAAGATACCAGTTATTGGCAAGGAGCAATTTCTGTTCTTTACACCATGTTAATAGCCATTCATTCAGAGCAAAAAGTCTACTGAACCTTTCACTTCCTCGGCGGTAGGTAGGAAGCGGTCCAGAAACGATGATCTGCGTGGTGGGCGCGGTCCGACGAACTGTCTCGATCAGGCTCCTGAAGTCCTTCTTCAGGATCTCCGACTGCCGAAGCCCGGTGTCGTTCGTCCCCACGTGGAGGACGGCGGCACCGATGCTCTCGCCAGCGGTCAGGATAGCAGGAACCTGGGCACAGAGATTCTTAATGTGGGCACCGTGAAAGCAGTGAGTGCGTACTTTGTTACCTTTAGTGGAAGCAGCGCGGACGTGGCGAACGATGGAATCACCGATGATCACCACATCGCGGCCCGTCTCGCGGAGGGGGGCGAAGCGGTTCTCCGTGGAGATCTCGAACGGGGGAGCAGGAGACATCCTGCCCCGGGACCTGGCAAGCACCTTCCGCGGCTGCACCCAGGGGCCGTGGTAGCCGGGAGTTGGCGTGAACGACCCCTGGGCGAATCGCGTACTCGGTGCACTGGGCCTGGACAGAGAAACACGCGGGGTTGAGGTAGACGGAGTGTTCGTATTGAACACTTACCTCAGATGAGCGAGACGCAGCGCCGGGTGCAGCGTGCAAAGCCCGCCGCTCCCGTAGCTGTGCACGCTTCATCTTCAGATCCCATATGAGCTTCCCCAGATTGTCGAGCTCGCGATCAAGCAACTTCATCGTATTTTCTCCTGCACACAAAAGCGACATTGAAAAGGGAGAGGAGCAAAGCCAGTAAGTGGGGAAATGAGTGAGTGAAGGAAGTCGGTAGCTTTTGCTGGCTAGCGGTGCTAGCAGGCTAAAGCTACAAGCAACAAGCGGATGCTCGAGAGACACAACGTTTTAAGGTAGATTTGTTTGTATAAATGTATTAAAGGTATGTCCACCCTAGGTAGAGCGGAGAAATATTTAGCGAATGTGGATGTATTTTATGATAAAAATGTAAATTGCGAATCTAGGCGACGGAGCTTCAAACACACACAGCTAGACTACCGGAACAGCGTCAGTGACGTCCTATATGTGACCAACAATGCATAATTAAAAATTTTATTTATTATACACTGTTATACACTGTTTCTTTTCAATGGGTTAAATAAAATAAAAAAGACATCCACAATTGCTCTTACTTTTGTGCTTTTCAGCAGCCATGTGCACCCACTGACAGGTCAAATCTGCTTCTATCAAACTTGAATGCCAAAGCATTTTACATATGTACAGTATATAAAATAGCCTTTGTAATATATTAACATCATCAAATTAATAAAATGTTCAACAAATGAGAAGTAAGAAGAAAAAGGTATTTTTAAAAAAATTGGACATATAGTTGAAAGCTAAATTATTGGCCCCCATTTGTAGTTTGATTTCTTTTTCAAATGTTTCCCAAGTGACATTTTAACAGATTTTTTTTTCAACATGTTTTTATTAAATCCTTATAGTTTTAATAACTACTTTTTTAAACTAATTTCTTTTTTCTTTGCCTTGATGACTACATAATGTTCAACTAGAAATTTAGCAATATACTAATACATAACTTAAAGGACAACTTTGTTAATTAGGCATTGGACGGCAGTGGTTTGTTTTGTATGTCATAAAATAATTAAATAAAATTCATTAAGGTGGCTATTATTATTGTATAGCATAAAAAATGCAAGTATAGAATTTTTTAAAAAATGATTTTATTCCAGCTAAAGAAAAATAAATTAATCATTTTCTATTAGAAAAAAAGAGATTTAAACTTCACTTTAAAAGTATTTTAGAAATACTTAAATATTTTTAAAATAATTAAAATTTCACAGCAGGACTAATTACTTTGCCTTGAGTTGTATATGACCCCAACTACGCTTATTAGTTCTTAGTACATAAAACTAACAGATAAAACCTTTTACTTTTAAAGTAAATTTTAACTTATTTCAGACAGAAAAAAACCCTGTTGTTTGTTTGATTTAACTACTGTTAACTTCATAAACTTATTCTAAAGTATCACCACTGTAATAATATTATTTTTTTTTACAGTGTATGACGTCGTACTCAACACAAATGTATTAACCCAACATTTTTACAGTGTAAGTTGTATTAACTTACTTAATTAACTTAATAATTGCCAAACATTATAATATGCCCAATGTTTAAATAGCAAACCCCTGACCTGAGCATGTTTTAATTCATGAAAAAGCTCCTAAATGAATATGCATTAGTGCTGCCGTGAGTAATTGAGAGCGAGTCCAGTAAAGGCCCAGCGGATTCTGCCCACCTGCTTCTCCTGCAAACAAAACTCATTAAGACACCACATTCAAATGAATTTCCATCTCTATAACGAGTCAGACACATCAGCCCGATTGCTTGACGGTCTGCTCCAAAACAATACAACATAATCCAATCTGCCTGGAAAGTCATGTGTGTGTGTGTGTGTGTGTGTGTGTGTGTTTGGAGGCCGAGTTGTAAATCTCTGCAGGCCGAACTGAAGACCTGCGGTTTGATCAGGGCTGAGCAGAGGTGTAATCCTCCATCCTCAGAGACGCCCATGCATTGTTGTTTAATTAATACGTGTGAATGGTGTGTGCAGGTACGCTAGATAAGGGTGGAGAAACAGAGTCCCGTGAGGAGGGCGAACAATAGAGCTGTGTGTTTACGCACAATCACAGGTGCAGACTCTGTCGAGTGATGAATTAGGAGAGAGAAAGAGAGAGAGGCTTTGAAAGAGCAGGAGAGTGATACTGTATCAGGAGAGGACAGGAGTGTTTGTGAAACCCCATTCGGCCTGAGTCAATGAAGGTAAACAGGCTTAGTGTGACACTGCGCTCAATCGACAGGGATAGCAGAGGACTTGTACTTGGTGTATGTGGTTGTGATGAAATCGACAATGTTGATGATGATTCTGACATATGATTCTGAACACTGGTATATACATTTGCATTAGGGAACAACAAAAGTCCTGTTTTTTAAGCCTGTTTCAATAAGGAGGTTCAACCAGGTTAATCAGAGTTTAAACTTGAACTCTGAGTTGACTTACCAAGAGATTAAAAACTCAAGAGTTTTTGGTTTCAGAACAACTGATCGGAGTTGGGTCAATCAACTCTGAGTAGACTGATTTAAGTGCACACATCGCAACTTAAAAGGCATTATCAGTGGAGCGCAGATATTATGAGTCACTATGGCAACATCTGAAAAAGAAATCAGCCTTTTTTTTCCTCCAGCTGAACTTGATCCACTGTAAAAAAATAAATTCATAAAATTTGCAGTAAACCCCCCCCAAAAAACAGCAGCTGGGCCAGTCGCCAGTATTTCACGGTTAAAAATACAGCACCGTAATACAGTAACGATGCAGTACGGTACAAACCATAAAAGTAATTTCTCATTTTTACAGTAAACCACTGTATTTCATTAATTTATAGATGTAATATGTCTACAATTTTTTTGTTATACAGATACATACGTTAACACAGCCATATGCAAGGGGTGATGAGAAAGTTGCATAATGAACCCATGCTCATCACAAACAACTTATCCGACAAGCAGAAAAGTGTATCAGTGTTAAGAAGGTGCTCAGTGTCACTCACACAGCTACTAAACACCAGTATGTTAACACGCATAAAATCATGAAATAAACATTGTTTATCAACATTAGATGTAACGTAAATCTCTAATATACATAACTGATGGGGAAACAGCTAAAAAGATCCATAGTGATGTCAACGAAAAGCTTAAAAAGTGATGTACCACGCATGGAATTCTGGGAAAGTCAATTAATGGTTATTCATGGCCATTTTTTGACAATATGACCATATGTTTTAAAAACAAAAGCAACACCACTGCATCAGCATAACAGAGACAGTGAGCGTGGGAAAACATAGCTGCTCAATTTAATGTGTAAGTTTACATTTAAAATATTTAAAGTAAAATATGTAGTGTGTGTTATGGATTTATTGACGTTTTACTTGAAAAAAGTAGGGAATTGGCTATAATTTTGAAGTTATTTTAGATGTAATTGCATTAAATTACATAAAATAGGCTACTGCATAGTTTCTACAACAAATTTGACAAAACAAGAATGCATATAACCTTATCTTAATGTTTAATTTAAGGGTTCCACTTTTACACACAATCGGTTAATTTAGTTTTTAATAGACTAAAAGTGCACTTGTGTGTCTGCATTTTTTTTATTGATCAAGTGGTAGAGGTTGATGTAACATTTAGAATGTAAGCAGTACTAAAAAATTGTTTTGAGAATTAGTAATAATCCAAAAAAGTAATGATCTGGTTACAGCACATGTCCCCGTCAAAGGTCAGTGAATTTAAGATATTTATTTATTTTTTTCTGTACTATCGAAGGTAAAACTTACAACTATGGTATTGAATCTAATTAAAATTTTTCTATAAAGTACAAGCTATTTTCTTAACTTTGTTCTTTGTGTAAACGAGAAATGCCGCTTCGTCTTTAAAAAAAGGGGAGGAGACCGACAGAGTTTAGAGAATAAAACCATCTCCTGACCAGGTTAGGTTCGCAGAGTAAGTTACTACAGTAACTGAGTCTGAGTAAAAGTTACCTCTCTTTCAGAAACAGACTTGACTCACCCTGCTTTCTCGAGTTTGACAAACCTACCATTTTGAAACTGAAAAACCAGAGTTTCTCTCATTTCAGGGTTAACATACTCTGAGTTTTAACTTAATCTCCTTTCTGAAACGGGGCCTTTATGTATTTTTAAGCTGATTTAATAGTTGGTTGGTTAAAAAAAAAAAAAGAAATTTGTGCATACTTTTTCATATGCGCATACACACCCAACATTTCCGCATATATAATAATGGCAATAATAATACTAATAGTAACAACAACAACAATATGATGCTACTACTAATAATATAATAGTTGTATGAGCAAAATAATAATAATAATAATAATAATAATAATATAAAAAATACTTAACCTAAAAAGTAACCTGCAAGTTGTTAATAAAGTATAAAAACATTATTTATTTTTATATAAATTATATAAATAATGTACATGCATTATTATTATTATTATTATTATTATTATTATTATTATTATTATTATTAGGCAATTTAAACACAACTAAATATGTCAAGAATAGAAATGAATCAGATTGACTGCACCAAACCAGCAAAAACACAAACAAGGGCCAGATTTTAAAAAATCCTTTATTAATGTAATATTTGTTGTATTGACTCTGCATGTGAAGATAGATAGATAGACAGACAGACAGACAGACAGACAGAGAGACAGACAGAGAGACAGACAGACAGACAGACAGACAGACAGACAGACAGACAGACAGA
>CAIGQQ010036011.1:4177337-4221891 GCA_903798035.1 Danio albolineatus
GATAGATAGATAGATAGATAGATAGATAGATAGATAGATAGATAGATTTGGCAACAACAACATGAAAGCATCGGTCCATCCTACTTTGTATCAACGGTTCAGGCTGGTGGGTGGTGGTGTAACGGCGTGGGGGATATTTTCCTGGCACACTTTGGGCCCATAATTACCAATTGAGCATCGTGTCAACGCCACAGCCTAGCAGAGTATTGTTGCTGAACATGTTCATCCCTTTATGACCACAGTGTACCCATCGTCTGATGGCTACTTCCAGAAGGAGAATGTGGCATGTCATAAAGCGCGAATCGTCTCAGACTGGTTTCTTGAACATGACAATGAGTTCACTGTACTCAAATGGCCTCCACAGTCGCCAGATCTCAGTCCAATAGAGCACTTTTGGGATGTGGTGGAACAGGAGATTGGCATCATGGATGTGCAGCTGACAAATTGCAGCAGTTGTGCAGCAACTGTGTGATGCTATCACGCCAATATAGACCACAATCAGTCAGGTTTAAAGGCAAAAGGGGGCCAACCCTGTACTAGTAAGATGTACCCAATAAAGTAGCCGGTGAGTATAGATAGATAGCATTTATAATTAGTTCAAATATAGAATACTATCTATGCAAATGAGAGTGTTAATAAGCCAGTATACAATAATATCTGGCCTTACACTGATTTGGATACATAATACTGTAAATAACTCTTAGTACCACAGACGGTGATTGAGAGGCTGCTATATAGCTTTAAATAAAAAGCAGGGTTTTTTTTAACACTGACAGCACAAATGTGATGCAACTGTTTACTGAATATAAGCACCATGTTTTTCAAACCTCCATGCACTTTTACCTTGTTTATCAGTGTTGAGAATGGAGGAATCCAGCAGCAGTGGCACATCAGGTCATCTCAGCCAGACACTCAGCACTAATTTGATTTCAGCGATGAGAAATTAATAAACACGTTGAAGGGTACATTAAATGTCAATTATAAGCAAATTAAGAAGTGCAGACTGGCACTGACGCTTGCTGGAGTCGAGGACAGAATGCCAGCGTCGGGTAATTTGTACCTTCAGTAATGACTTGGAAACCTACATGATAAAAAGTGTTGCAGAGAATTTGATGAGCAAAGCTGTACAGCTCGCATTGTTTTTTTCCTGTCAAAATGTCTGCTGAATGTAGTGGCAGGTGCCATAGGTTATGAGCTATGATTACCGTCATGCTGTCTGCTGCTGGAGCAAAACACTTCTGCTGGTTTGTCCACAGACAGGCAGGAGTTTTGTCATTAGCCATGTTTCCTTCCACGGATTATTCTGTAGCTGAAGAGATTGCATTAACATACATTTTAAAGATGAGGTTAAATGATTAAGGTTTACAAATAACAACAACAATAATAATAAAACGTGTTTAATAAAAATTATAGCCTATCATTTGGTCACACTTTACAATAATGTTCTATTAATTAATGTATTTACTCAAAATGTATTTACTGAAACTGAAAATGAATGACTTTATTTTAATTTACTAATGTTAATGGAGATGAATAAATACTGTAATTCATTGTTAGTTATTTGTTCAATTGAGTAAATATATTAATTAACATTAAGTAATACAACTTGCTCTAAATGACTGTAAATTATTTACTTTAAGGACTTGCAAATTCATATTTAAAATGTAATTTTGTTTTAATTCTGTAAAAAAATTCTTAAAAATGAAACATAAACAGTTCAAATTTGTATATATAATATATATGTTTTGTAAACATAAAAAAGATGGCATGTTTTTGTTTATATTTATTTTTAGACAACAACAAATACAAAAAAACTTAACAAAACAATATATGATGACCTGATTTTCAATCCAACAAATGAAAACATCTGCTATTGCAATCTATTTTTTTTTCTGAAAAAATGATAGAATTCCTTTTGAAAAAATGATAGAAATATACCTTTTAATTATAATAAAATGTGATATAATATGAATACTTGTAAATATATAGAATATTTACTATATAACTAATTTGTAAACTAATAATATATAGTCCAGGAAAAATAATATTGAACACGTCATATTTTTTTCCTGGAAATATTATTTCTAAAGTACCTGGTGACATAGAATTAAACCAGACTTTGGTAAAAACCCAAACAATATATACAGTTAAAGTCAGAATTATAACTCCCCCTTTGAATTTGTTTTTCCTTTGTAAATATTTCCCAAATGATGTTTAACAGAGCAAGGACATTTTCACAGTATGTCTGAAAATATTTTTTCTTCTGGAGAAAGTCTGATTTGTTTTATTTTGCCTATAATAAAATAAGTTTTAAGTTTTTTTAAAACCATTTTCAGGTCAAAATTATTAGCCCCTTTAAGCATTTTTTTTTCTCGATAGTCTACAGAACAAACCATCGTTATACAATAACTTGCCTAATTACCCTAATCTGCCTAGTTTACCTAATTAACCTAGTTAAGCCTTTAAAAGTCACTTTAAGCTGTATAGAAGTTTCTTGAAGAATATCTAGTAAAATATTATTTATTTTTATCATGGCAAAGATAAAATAAATCAGTTATTAGAGATATTTATTAAAACTATTATGTTTAGAAATGTGTTGAAGAAATCTTCTCTCTGTTAAACCGAAATTGGGGAAAAAAAATAAACAGGCGGGCTAATAATTCAGAGGGACTAATAATTCTGACGTCAACTGTATATACAAAATAATAATAAATATGTGTTTGTGTGTGTGTATGAGAATGTACTAACTACTGAAACATATTTAGTACTTTATATGAAAGGCTTTTTTGGTGATGACAGCTTGAAGACACCTCATTTGGAGAATAAAGTCACATACATTTCTCAGGTGTGAGGTTTCTCCATAGACTGAAATAGATTGTCAAAATCTTGATGGTTCTGTGGGTTTTGTCTATCAAATCTGATTTTTATTTTGTATTTTCTGTTGGATTCGAGTCAGGTGATTGGCTGGGCCATTCTATGGCTTGATTTTCTTTCTCTGAAAGCATTTGAGTTTCCTTGGCTCTGTTTTGGATCATTATCTTGCTGAAATGTCCACTCTGGTTTCATCGTCATCATCATCTTTTCATATATGTATTTCTTTGGTTGTTACCAACTTCTGGTGAAAGTCAACATCACCTTAAGAAATATGCTTTCTGATAAAAAGGGTGTTGTGTTGAATACTTATTTGCCCTACTGTATATATAATACTCATATACTGTATAAATACTTTGAAGACTGTGCTTTGTTCTGTTCAACACATGACAATAAATAAATAAATAAAACTTTACAATGTATTCTTCAACTCTATGCAAGTACAGTACGAATGTAAAACAAATTGATTTGGCGTTAGGCTAATTGACCATGTTCTTGATTATAGTGCTAACTTTACAAATGCTTCTTTGCATAATCTGGTCTAGTTTGATAAAGTATGTAGGAGATAAGTTCACAACTAATTACAGTTATACAATACACTCTATACTGTATGAAGAAGTGCAGAAAACTCAACAGCCCACAGCATGAGACGTCACTACACACACAACAGTCAGCAACAATGGCAGTGTTTTAAACTGTTCACTTCTTTCACATGTTCCATCAGTTCCATTTCACAAAGAAGAACATAACTAGAACTAAGAACCAACACTGAGCTGTAAGTAAATAAATAAGTAGATAGATAGACAGACAGACAGATAGACAGACAGACAGACAGACAGACAGACAGACAATCTTTGCCAAATTCTCTGGATTTTGCTTTGGATATCGGAAAAACACTGTACGACATTTTACACAATATAAAAAAAAAATCTTTCTATTTAACACTTTTTTCTCTTTATTCCCAGAGAAGAAGCCATTAGAACAGAAAGCATTCTGGGTACTTTTATTATTATTTCATATGAAGTGGCGCTTTTCATCTCTAGCTCCATCTATCACTGTGTTAAGAAGGAAAGGGGAGGTTTCTTTGCATTGATTTGAATAAGCAGGATCAAAATAGACTGCTTAAGAGGTTTGAGCAGAGTTCAGAGTCTCTGTTGGAGCGTAATCTACAGAAACATGAGAGATGAGTCATTGTCTACAATCATTCATTACGCCTTTCTACCCAAACATCATGCTTTTAACTCGATCTACAGTCTCTGGCAGTGCAGCTCATTACTCAGATACATAAATATACATTACTACTTACAGAAGTCATGCTATTAGCCTACTTATTTCTACTTGTTAGAGTTTTTAATAAAACCACAATCTCTTAAAGCTTAATAAATGTATCAATTAAAATCATACATCTTTCCAAATGTCTATAATAAAGTAACCAATAAAGTAACATACAATTACTTATAAAATCTCAAATCAAATGCATTGTCATATGTAGCTTGGTGCTAATGGAGCTTAGCGATTAGCTTCTTAATATTAGCCTACTTCTAATTTATTTCTACCTCATTTTATGACCCCAAAATCACATTAGATTGTAAGAGATAAGGTAAAAGTAAAGTATTAATCATATAAACTGTCTTGTGGCTTAATGCTAAGCTAATGTATTATACGCAGTGCAGTGATTAGCGCCTACTAAATGTTACAAATTACCTTTTTTCTGCCTCGTTTTTATTTATTTATTATAATTATTGACCCAAATCTACTTTAAATCACTATTTATTAGACAGTTTGTACTCTTTCACAGTGTGTTATGAGTAAAAACATAGTAGCTACAGCTTGATGTTAAGTATAGATAAGGGACCTACCTAGTGCAGCCAGCAATGTTTAAAAAGCTACAAATAACATATTTCTGCCTAAACATATAATGAAATTGACATTACATTACAGGTTAATTCCAACATGCATTACAGTAGTTGTTCACAGTAAGCTTTGAGTGCACTGATTATATAAACTAGCTTGTAACGTGATGCTAGTTGTAGCATAAGTTGCAGTACTAACATTTTAAACAGTTTATACTTTAACAAATGTTTTGTGGATCAAGTTTTTGTCCCTTATTGATTTTTTTATTTACAGCCTAAAATGATGTGACTGCTTTTCACAAAACATTTCAAATATTATTTACTTTAATTCTTGTGTTTTGCTGTAAAAATACACAAAAGTCTTGTTGAATTTTCCTTTTTTTTCATCTCAACTTCATCTCAACTTCAGAAGTTACCAGAACTGGTAACTTCTAAAAAAAAAAAAAAAAGCCGTTATTATACCATGTTAAAATTTATGTCTTATATAAATGTGGTGACACTGATGATACTTTAAAAGATGTTTAGATGCCACACAGCCCTATTGGCTTTAATGCCAACAACACACTCATCGGGCGCTTTATTAGGTTCACCTGTCCAACTGCTCGTTAACGCAAATTCCTAATCACATGGCAGCAACTCAATACATTTAGGCATGTAGACTTGATCAAGACGATCAGAAGGAAAATGGCCAGTCTGGTTCGAGCTGATAGAAAGGCAGCAGTAACTCAAATAACTACTCATTACAACCACGTTACTCTACTCGAACTATGAGGTGGGTGGGCTACAGCAGATGAGTCTCGAATTCTGCTACGAAATTCGGATGGTAGGGTCAATTCATCATCAACAGCATGAAAGCATTGATCCATCCTGCCTTGAATCAGTGGTTCAGACTGCTGGTGGTGGTGTAACGGTGTGGGGATATTGTCTTGGCACACTTTAAGCCCATTAGTACCAATTTAGCATTGTGTCAATGCCATAGCCGTGTCCATCAGTTTGTGACCACAGCATACCCATCTCCTTATGGCTACTTCCAGCAGGATTATGCACCATGTCATAAAGTTTGAATCATCTCAGACTGGTTTCTTGAACATGACATTGAGTTCGCTGTACTCAAATGGCCTCCACAGTCACAGAGCTCAATCCAATAAAGCACCTTTGGGATGTGGTGGAACAGGAGATTCGCATCATGGATGTGCAGCCGACAAATCTGCAGCAACTGCGTGATGCTATTATGTCAACATGGACCAAAATCACTCTATGTGACAAAATCTATGCGACAAATGATTATAACAGGTTTAAAGGCAAAAGGGGGTCCAATCCTCTACTTGTAAGGTGTACCTAATAAAGTGGCCAGTGAGTGTACATTCACTGAAGTTATAACAAATGTTTGTGGATAGAAACTCAGGCCCCTCGTTTTAAATTAAATATTTGCGGCCTAAAATGAATTATCTTGTGTCTGGTTTTCTTGACTTTTGTAGCGTTATTTGCTTTAATTGTTGTGTTTAATTCTACAAATACACAAAAATATTGTAAAAATGCCACTTTTTTATCTTAAAGGTCCTTAGTAGTGCTTTGAATTGTGTATTTGTTGTTCAATGTTTAAATTATTTGATGATCTCAACTGAAACTTAAGGACAGGGCAGACATATAATAGCTCCTCCCCTTTAAAAAAAAAACACTTTAACATTAACTCTTTGCGCATGTACCAACAACATCTTCACATTCATTCACACACATTCCCATTTGTGTAGACACGACCTGCTCAAGGCTCTTTCCTTTCTTTGCATTAAATCAGCAAACAAGGACTAGATTAGCCGTCTCTGGGTTGGTTAAGCTCTCATTACGACTTTCAGCCTGCAGAACCTTGTAAATATCTCTGAGCTGCCTTACTAAGCAGGTTTTCCACCTCTCGCTCTCGCTCTCTCTGTTCCTCTTTTTTTTAATGGTCTCCATTATTCCCCCGAGGCTCAATTTCACCCTTTGAGACTTCATCGGGCTCTTTGATTAGAGGAGAGATGGGAAGACCTTCACTGAGACCATTAAATCTGACACAGTTTGGATCCCTCTAGAGCCGGAATGAACCTGGGTGTGATGGGACTCTCAGGGGCACCATGTGGACCTGAAACCTGCTGCTGTTGCTTTTCAAATAACAGGACAAGAAAACTTTGTTGGGATGATTAGACAACAAGCACAAAGATAATGTGAAGTTTTGAATGAACATACTCCAAAAAAGTACTGACATTCCATTAAGTAGTGTATGTTTTAGCAGTAGTTTATAGTACAATAAAATAGTATCATACACTACCTGACAAAAGTCTTGTTGCCTATCCAAGTTTTAGGAACAACAAATAATAACTTGACTTCTAGTTGATCATTTGGAATCAGAAGTGACTTATATGAAAGGCAAAGGCCTCTAGATTATGCTTATTTTACCAAAATAAAACATGATCATGCCTTGATTTTTTTTTTTAATCATTTAGTTAGGACATTAAGGTCTGACTTTGCCTAGACAAAAGTCCTGTCACTTAACAGAAATAATGTACAGTATAGTTTATAAAGTCATGATGAACTGGAAAAAGAATTAATATTGTGCATGACTCCCATGAGCTTGGACGACTCCATCTATACATCTCTGCAATGACTCTATTAATTTAAGTTTTTTGAGTCATCTGGAATGGCAAAGAAAGCGTTCTTGCAGGACTCCCAGAGTTCATCAAGATTCTTTGGATTCAACTTCAATCTTAACCCATGCAGGCTCAACAATGTTCATGTCTGGTCACTGGGCTGGCCACTTTTGGAGCACCTAGACCGTCTTTGCTTTCAGGAATTTTGATGTGGAGGCCTAAGTATGAAGAAGGAGCGCTATCCTGCTGAAGAATTTGCCCTATCCTGTGGTCTGTAGTGTAACGAGCAGCACAAATGTCTTGATACCTCAGACTGTTGATGTTTCCATCCACTCTGCATATTTCTTGCACAGCCCCATACTGAATGTAGCCTCAAACCAAGATTTTACCTTCACCAAACTTTCTCTGAGAATCTTGGGTGGTTTCCAATAGGTCTTCTGCCACTTTTCCAAATGATCAACTAGAAGTCAAGCTATCATTTGTTGCTCTTATAACTGGGATCCACGATGTGACTTTTGTCAGGTAGTGTAGTTGTTAATAAAATTAATAATAATAATTATGCTGTTCTTTAGTCGTAGCAGATCTGACATGCTTTAAATTGTAAACGTGTAATATTAATTGTTAATATAACAAAGTTCTCAATTTAATTAATGGCTTTTTAAGCTTAATTCTGAAGTTAAAAAAATATTAACAAACTACAATGATTTTTATTTTATTTTAGAACAGCGTTAAAAGACGAAAAAGACTGTTTAGTTTTGGGCAAGTTTCAGAATATATAGGTATAAAGTATAACAATGTCATAGTGAAAATGAACAAGCAACTAAATAAATAGAGAAGGGTGACACGCTGGCGCAGTAGGTAGTGCTGTCGCCTCACAGCAAGAAGGTCGCTGGTTCGAGCCTCGGCTGGGTCAGTTGGCATTTCTGTGTGGAGTTTGCATGTTCTCCCCATGTTTCCGTGGGTTTCCTCCGGGTGCTCCGGTTTCCCCCACAAGTCCAAAGACATGCAGTACAGGTGAATTGGGTAAGCTAAATTGTCCGTAGTGTATGTGTGTGAATGAGAATGTGTAGATGTTTCCCAGAGATGGGTTGTGGCTGGAAGGGCATCCGCTGCGTAAAACAAATGCTGGATAAGTTGGTGGTTCATTCCACTGTGGCGACCCCGGATTAATAAAGGGACTAAGCCAACAAGAAAATAAGTGAATGAATAAATAGAGAACTAAATAAACGGTTGCTGCAGATATTTGGGACACCAAACTTAATAATATATAACATGCAATATAAAAAAGCAAATTAATCTAAAACTAAGACTCCTTTTCTTAACTTTCCAGCCTCCGGCGACTAGACTGCAGCTAGAGCTGCGCACCGATGGATTACTCTTCAGTGTTTGAACTCTAAGTAGTGAATATTAAACAACACTGAACTGAACTGAACTCAGCTATATACTAGCTATTAATTTACTAGCTAATAACTAAACTGTCATTTTCAATTTACTATAACCTTCTATGTGAAGCTGCTTTGACACAATCCACATTGTAAAAGCGCTATACAAATAAAGGTGAATTGAATTGAATTGAATTGAATTTCTTGGCTATTATTGCTACACACTACAATCCCTACAAAGTAAAGTCATCTGCTTTCACAGATTTTGGTCAAACATATAAACTCTCCACATTAGAACTGCTTTATAAATAATAGAATAAAATACAAGCAGCTCTGAAATGTTTTCGCAACCAATCAAAATCAGCGTAACATTTCTTTTTTTTTTTTTTTTAATGCTTTGCAGATATGCAAGCTTGATGCTGATGCCCTGGTAAAGCTGTATATAATGGTGTGATTGAGAACTGTAGGCTGTTGTGCACACCTGCATACTGAATGAATGAATGTAGGCGCAGTGTGAAGTACTGGTTCTCCTGTACAGATGTTCTTTATCCACTGTCGCCATAGCAACATGACAGAAACCCCACATCCCTGTCACTCAGTGTCTTACCTTAACCATTCGCTCAGAACAACGCATTCACTCTCACACACACACACACACACACACACACACACACACACACACACACAGTGTCCAGGTTCCGTGTCACCAGCTCTAGCAAGCAGTGACAGAATAAGCCGAGTGACTGACAGCGGGCTCGGTTTCTTTTTGAGACTCAGAATAGTGGAAGTATTGGCCACACAAGTCTCCCCTATTGACTTACCTGGAAGACACAGTAGTCCCAGATTACTTAAGGCACTTGCTTAGTTGAAATGCTTCCAGATTACTTAATGCACTCGCTTAGGAGTCATAAATTGATTCAGATTAAAGTTACTAGGGATGCTCCGATCAGGATTTTTGCAGCCTCAATCAAGACAAAGTTTGGAGAGCATATTTGATGCTTAGAACATCACTATGCCTCTCTCAATGTGTTTGCTTGCTTAATCACTCTCGTCGCCATGAATTGCGGGGTATTTTATCCAATTCGCGGGAGTCACAGAGCCACTATGCGGGAGACTCGTGGAGCTTCCAGGAGTGGTCATACAGTTGGACAGAAGCTCAAAGCACTGAATATACAATGGCTGCAACAAAGAGACCATCACTCGTGCAAATAAACTGTATAAACATAGGTTGCACTACATCTGTATGTGTTTTATTTAGCTGTTGTGACGTGAGGGCAGCGATCACTCTTGTCCCCGCGCATCATTTACCTCCTCACGTGTTGTAGTGCCTCTTCCTCTGCTTGTAAACTCACAAACATTTGCGATCAGTTCATGAGATTGGCGAGAAACATATTGAGTCATGAAATGTGATTATCGGCCAACATCGATTTCCGGCCGAACGATCGGAACATCCCTTACTATAGTTGTTCAGTGAAGCGTAATGGATAGCGCTGAGGCTCTGCCTTCTTTGAATGAATTAATTTCTTCTGTTCAGTCAGTCGAAGGTCCGGTGAAATCATAAACACAGAATTTTTACATTGTTAAAAAAACAACAACTATAATCAAAGCATAAATTGTTTCTTTACTTGTTGTTACTAGTTGTTACGTTACCACTACTCAACTTAAATTTTTAAGTTATACAAATTTTGACTTAATAAAAACTTTAAAAGTTTTGGTAAAACTTTAGTTTAGGTCACATTAACAAACCAATAACTAACACTACTAGCTTAATAAACTACTAATTTAGCTGTTTATTAATGTTTAGTTAGGTAGAAGTTGGGTTTACAGTAGGTTTTGGGTAGGATTAGGAATGCAGAACAAGATCATACTTTATCATTTATATCTGTGGACAGTTAAAATCTTAATAATTGGCAAGTGATAAGCCAGTAGTTATTAGCATGAATTGTGACCTAAACTAAAATGTTACCAAATTTTTACATGTTTTTAAGTTGAAATAACTTGTAAATTTATTTAGATTCAACTCCAAATTAAGGCAGCAACAAATTCATATACGGTAACTATTCGGGATATCTCAAATTGTTATTTTTGGATGAAGTATCCCTTTAATGCAAACAACATACATGACAAACAGTATGCATGTCCTTTATAACTAATGCAATAACTAATCAAATTTTGCTATCTTTACAAACTTCTGTAGCCCATTTCAACCCTCTTTTCAACAAATAAATGACAAAAATGTCATGACTACAAATGTTTTTATGTTACTTTTGATGATGATGATGATGATGATGATGATGATGATAAGCCTTTATTTGTTTCTTGTAGCAAAATTGGACCTCTTTGACCGTACACAAACATTTCACAGAAGACAGGTCAACAAGAGGAAGCATTAGAAGAGTAAATAAGATACATTAGGGAAAAGGGAGCACAAAAAGACCCTTCCAAACCCTCCCCAGCAACAGCCACATAAACACAGAGGGCCTGATCATACACCTGGCACAATAAGGCGGCAGATATTTTTGGTGTGATTTGTTGCTATTTTAAGATCAGCGCAACCCTAATTTTCACATTTTGCGCCACGGTGTTTAAATAGCAAATCCGTTTGCAACCCTTTGTGGACTATTGGGTATTCTGGTCTAAAAAGGAGGTATGTTATGGTGCATTGTTGGCACATTGCTATTTTGAGGAACTGAAATGAAACGGCTGTTGAACTGAAAGCTGGTCTAAAGTCCAGCTCAATAGTTATGCGCCTTTGCAGGTCAAAAACGTGTATACATTGCTACACACAGGATGGACAGTGGTACACAAATATCTCTACATATGAAAGAATTAAAATGTTACAAAAATTATTAATTTCTACATAAATATAAAAACCACTACCTCCATGCCTTCATCATGTCGGGGGCTTTTTTTCAGTTCATTCATGACAATTTGCATTTGTATAATGTTATTATCATTAGTATTGTTATTTATTATATGCATGTGTGCTTTTAATAAAAACAAGTTTAGATTTGTCATCCTGTCTGGTTTTGTAGACGTATGCATCACTATATGGGACATAAGGACGCGTGTTTAGATATAACTGGTTTGGGTTGTTTGACCCCACAAACTGTTATCTAATCCACAAAAGTAAAGAAATAAATTAAAGAGTAAAAGTAAACTAAAGAGAAAGTAAAGAGGAAGAATGGAGGAAGCTCATTCTTTATCCTCATGCAGATGGTCTATTGAACTGTTTTCTCATTTTTTTCTTTCTATTTTTCAGTTTTTCCACTTACAATGTCTGACATGACTCTTAAAGGGGATGGGAGATGAGACTGGGAGATTGATTTACAGTTTTTCTCAGTTGCTTTGATGCATTTCTCACAACACTATTTACGTTTGCACACCAGTTAATGCATTTCTCAAAACAATTAGTATAAATGGCAAAACCTTGCTGATAACCTGCAAAAGCGTGTCAATTGCTCATTCATCAAATGCAAGTATTCATATCAATGAAAGTATCAGTGTCATCAAGATGAAAAGTCCTGACACCATTGTTTATGAACGAGACAGTTAAATGGCTTTGTCATGTTTTCATTATGACAGTTTACAGTATATTTTTTCCAATGCAAAAAAGTCAGATTTTGGTGACACCAAATGCTCAAGACAGCACTATATACTATTTGCACAGCCATTTGAAAACTACAGTACAGTTGGACATTACTGCATTTAGTGAGGTATCTGAGTACAACACACTGAATATGTATGTTTTCACATTTTTACTGCATATACTCTTTGCAATTCTAATGTATTCACAGCATTGTGTGGATAAATAAAAAAAGAATAAATACAGCCTTATTTACAACAAACATAAACTTCCTTTTGGTAGAGCTGTGCACAACTGGAAACAATATTGCAGTACTGAACCTACAACATATACAGGTCTGTAAATCATTCATGAAATTGTTCAATTTAGAAGACATTTTCAGGAAAAAAAGATTTAAAAGATTTTATAAATTTAGCTTGACAGATTTTGACAACTAGTTCATGATTTTTGTATGTACTCAAGCAATGAAATTAGGTCTATTAGTTTTATATGGAATGACTATTCAGCATTCACAAGTTTTGTGAACTAATTGTGACTGACGTCACATAAGCAAATGATAATGTTATAAAACAGCAGAGTTGTATGAAAGCAATTGATGCATGTCCAAAAGCATTTGCAATTTGTTGGAAAGAATGAGAAACTGCTACTATGGTGTTTACAAATGACTAATTGTTTAGGGAAATGCATTAACTGTTGTGCAAATGTAAATTATGTTGTGAGAAGTGCACCAAAGTGCTAAGAAAAACTGTAATGCACGTTATGCTCAAAACACACCCATAACTCATTGAGAGAATAAGCACAACGCTATTAGACCATGCGCCAGGGTGCAAAACGTATTTTCTCAAGCCCTTAATGCTTTTGCTACATGCCCTTTAGACTTTGCACCTAGACCGTTAAAATAGAGTCCATAGACATAACATCGCAACAGGGGATGTGGAGCCATCTGGTCCCGCAGCTAACTTATTTTTAACCTTTTTTGGTAATACTTTACAATAAGGTTCATTAGTTAATGCATTTACTAACATGAACTAATCATGAACACTTGTACAGCATTCATTAATCATAATTGAACATTTACTAATGCATTATTAAAATCGAAGTCCATGCTTGTTAACATTAGTTAATGCATCATGAGTTAACATGAACTTACAATGAACAACTGTATTTTCATTAAAGAGCCCCTATTGTGGGTTTTTGAAAATGAGCTTGTAAGCTGTGTGTCACACAGCTCTAAGTGAAGTGAAATGTCCAGCTAAGGCTTAAATCTGAAAGTGCAGTGTTTAAAACTATTGATTCGTCTATAAAAGAGTCGACTCATAGTTCCTCAAACGAGTCGCCGTGCTTACGAGTCTTTAGCCGTTTCAGCATGACGTGAACACGAAACATAAGCCCCGCCCATTTATGCGCGCACAGATTCGAAATCCCCAACCCCACCCACAAACAACAGCGGTGCGAAAACGTTGCCAGATCGGGCGGTTTTAAATTTGATTGTGCAGGTAAAACCTTTTGGACAGGGTTTGGGCTGAAATCAGGCAGCTACATCTGGCAACACAGTGAGGAGCACTGTGCTTAGCTGGATATTGGAAGTGTGCAGAGAACCCAGAGATGAGACTTTGAAGAGTTAGTAGTTTCTGCAGAAATACCACAGCATTAAACCCAGCCATGTGCTGTTCCCCCTCCGAGGAGTGCTTACAACGGAGGATTAGGAGCACCAGGACATTTCCCTGGTCTGCTATCCAGCAAGTGTGAGTAAGTGCGATTAAAATGTGTCGCCTCATTGTTTTCTCTAGCTTGTAAATGATGCATTTAACTGTGTTTTGTAACTTGTAACCGCTTGTAGTGTCTCTGGTTAACTTGTATTCTCATATCGCGTCTAAAAGCACGTTGTTAACGCGACGCGTGCTGCTGTGTTTACGGATTAAAATGCATTTGAGCTCGTGTTCCTCTCCTGTTTGTCGTTGCTATGGCCACCATGAGCTCTGCTACACACGTTCGACGGTTTTGCCGCTGTGTGCATTAATACTGAATGTATGTCGCTGTTTTTACTTCTGGTTAAGAATTAGAGTGATATGCTGGGAGATCGGGGGTTAGTTTCGGGGGTGAGGTGTCTGAAATACGGGCGACTCCCGATAAAAACAAGTGTTAGCAGATTAGCTCACGCACACGCTATGACTCCTTCAATGTTGATAAGCCGTGGTGGGCATTCTCTCGCGCTGAGCGCTGTCGACCAATCCCAACAGACTGGGTCATCGCTTCAATCAGCGCAGTTTAGCATCGCGCGAAGGAGGGGTTTTGGAACAAATTAATCCCTGAACGATTCATATAGGAGTCGCTGGGATAATGAGGTAAAAATAAATGCATATTATAAGACAATGAAAGTGTTTTTTGACCATGCATGCAGATCAGCCTGCTGTTGGAGACCCCCAAAACCAAAATATGACCCTTTTCAATGTATAATATGGGCTCTTTAACTAACATAAACTGACATGAACAAATACTGTAGTAAATGGGTAACACTTTATTTCGAGGGTTCATTTGAGTATTAGTAGACTGTCTGCTTAATATCTGTTGATACTGACATTCAACATACATTTAACTGACTATAAGAAACTTTGCAAGTCCATGTCAGCCTAACCCCAACCCTAACCCCAACCTAACAGTCTACTTATAATCTAATAAGAATTAGTTGCAATGTAACTTAAATTCAACAAACAGACCATCAAAATAGTGTTACCAGTAAATGTATTGTTCATTGTTTGTTCATGTTTGTATATGCATAAATTAACATTAACTAATGAACCTTATTTCCCAGAGATGGGTTGTGGCTGGAAGGGCATCCGCTGCGTAAAACAAATGCTGGATAAGTTGGCGGTTCATTCCGCTGTGGCGACCCCGGATTAATAAAGGGACTAAGCCGAAAAGAAAATGAATGAATGAATGAATAATGAACCTTATTGTAAAGTGTGCCCACTTATTTTTAATTAGTTTTCTGCTACATTTATTACATGATGCAAAGTTTAGTCTTTGCATATAGCTCAACAAAAAAAAGTAAGGCAGCAAGATTGTTTTTACAGGGAAGTTATACGTTTAATAAATGCATGACAAAAACATTGTTTACAGTATAAATATCAAACTAAACTATAGAAAAAAAGTTCTTAAATTGACTAAAACTAGTCCTGCATGCACTAAAGTAACTGAAAAATCAAGAGAGCTGTCAAGCCAAATAGCAAAAATCACAAGTTCCAAAATTATTTTCTTTATATAGACACTCAAAATAACATTGAAAATATCTTTTATCCTGCGACTGCGGTCCTGAAAACAGACAAAGGAAGAAAGAAAATATCATCTTATGGCAAGATTAGAGTCTTGCTATTATGAATTCTCAGACTTTATTCTCCCTACAGCACAGGAGCAGGAAACAAGCCTCTCATATTGTATAATCTCCCTGTTTTGATATTCATAAGGACGCTGGTTTATTTCCAGCAACCTCTGACTGTAATCTGAAGCTCATTCAAAAACAAATTCATAATAAGCTGGAGAGCAAGGGTAATAAAACAGCAGAGGTCATTAATTCAAAGACCCGGGAAAGCTGAAATCCTCTGCTCAGCTGCAGATATCTCCTCAGAAGCAGATATTAATGAAGATGATCTCAGTGATCTACACCTGCGCTGGGATTCACAGGCCAACAACACAAGAATAAATGTCCTCTCTACATATTCATAAATAGGATTCACTTAGGAGTGTCAAAGCTTTGAATTTGAAAGAACGGCCAAATGTAAAACTGCTACAAAGAGAATAAACCACATGAAGAAATACTAATGTTTTTTGAACCACAGTGGTGTAGTGTATTACTCTGTGTGTATTATAGTATTATTTACAACACTGTTAATGAATACTGCTGCACATTGTACCACAGTGAACTGACAAACTGTCATAAACAGTGTAGTATATTTAAGTTTTTACTACAGTTAACTGTGGTGCATTGTTGTATAATATACCCTATAGTTGTAGAAAACTATAGAATTCCCATGACAGGTTGATTAACATACTTCACTGTGGTATAGTTACTATATAAGTATAGTACTTATTTACTATTAGTTACTATAATATTTCTTCATGTGGGAAGTCATACATTTTTCATATCACCTGTCTAGTTGTCCATCTCTGATGTATAATAAATCTAAAGAAACACACACACACACACACACACACACACACACACACAAAACAATTAATGAATGATTTATTCCTTCATTGACACTTTCATGTATTTAATAAAATTTATTTATTAATAATAAACTGCTAACTTTTTCCTATTAATTGCTGCATTAATAAAGAATATTAGCTTAGCTGAACTTACAGTAATAATTGAACTCATTTATTTAATATAACGTAAGAAAATAAATATACTATCAACTATCTTAATTAAACATAAATATCATTTTGGATACAAGCAGAAATTTTTGAGATTCAAATCATTTAGTGATAGTTAACCAGTAACCATTGACTTCCATTAGTATGTATTTGTCCCACTATGGATATCAATTCTTCGCTAAGGAATAATGTGTGAAATGCTGTGCAATACAGTCTCTTGCACATATAAATGTTGTAAAATATAAAATGTTGGCCAAAGGTGGCCCAGGTGCTACCTTGGAAAAAGACACTGCATGTTGATTTTCAAGTCAGTCAAGCTACTTTTTTACAGTGACATCAGATACACATTGTGTTTAACCCTTTAAGGTGCGCTCCTTAAAATATATATATATTTTGGCCCATGCTAGCATAGAATAATAATAGCCTATGGATAAAAGGTCGACCAGTTACAATACGTGTTAAATGGTTAATGATGATTTATCATTCTGTTCAAGAGTTAGAGATTTTTGTAAACATTTCCGTCCTGTGGCAAACCAGAACTACTTTTCTACATTACAGATAATTTGTTCATTCATTCATTCATTTGTTCATTCATTCATTCATTTTTTTTCAGCTTAGTCCTTTTATTAATCTGGAGTTGCCACAGCGGAATGAACCGCCAACTTGTCCAACATGTTTTACGCAGCGCATGCCCTTCCAGCGGCAACCCATCACTCGGAAACACCCATACAAACACTATGGACAATTTAGATTTCCCAATTCACCTGTAGCGCATGTCTTTGGACTGTGGGGGAAACCGGAGCACCCTGAGGAAACCCATGCGAACACGGAGAGAACATGCAAACTGCACACAGAAATACCAACTGTCCCAGCCGAGGCTCGAACCAGCAACCTTATTGCTGTGAGGCGATCGTGCTACCCACTGTGCCACTGTGATGCCACTTTACAGATCTACTTTTTTCAAATTTATTTATTTATTTTTTAACTATTATACCTTTAATATTCAGACTCCCGAGTATCTGACTATGCCACTTTGGTTTAGATTTTTCGAAAAGCCTTTGGGACTATTTCACAAAAGTAGTTGTTTTGAAAAATGCAAAATACCTAAAAAATATATTTTAGGGTACTACAGTATAAGGTTTAGGGCAGAAAAGTGACCATTTGACTTTCTAACAACTGCAATAGGATTGCAGCGCTGAACTTGAACCCCTAAATCTAAAGTATTTCTTTCTTTATCTGACAACCAGTGAAGAATGTTTTATTTATGTATTGCAGAAAACACTAAACACTACAAAAATACAAAAACCGTACAATCATGACTTTTACCAGATGAAAATACAGTGCACATATCGAGCAGACATTGTTGCATCTAATGAGAAAAACCTGAGCAAAGTGTTTGCGTGCGTGTGTGTGTGAATTGTGTGAAGAGAATGTAGAGAATGCTGTGTTCTCTCTGTCATTCAGGCAATGAAGAATCTGTCTTTCTGAACACACAGCTCAGTGCTTCAGCTTTCCTTCACAGCACTTCTACATCACAGCAATTTATCTTCCCTAAAAGTAACATTGGATCGATAAAGATAGACTTGAGTCTATTTTGGACTGGTTTAGCTTTCCCTGAACAGTATGAACACATCAAATGGTTGAGCCAAAACATCTTCTATATATATACACTATTGAGTTATCTAAATCATTATAAACAAACAAAATAAAGAAAATGATTTCTTTCTTGAACACAAAAGTTTCATATTATAATTTTTTCCGAAGGATCACTTAAGACTTAATGCATTTACTAACATGAACAAACAAGGAACAATACATTTATTACAGTATTTGTTCGTGTAAGTTAAGGTTAGTTGATGAAAATGCCATCATTTATTGTTGGTTCATGTTAACTCACAGTGTATTAATTAATGTCAGTAAGCATGGGTTTGGATGTTAATAATGTTAAATGTTGAACTAAGATTAATAAATAATGTACAAGTGTTGTTCGTGATTAGTTCAGGTTAGTAAATACATTAACTAATGAAACCCTATTGCAAAATGTTTGACCAAAATTGTTGGTTTTATTGTCTTTTTTGACCCATTGTTGAGAATGAGATACTTCTTTCAAGAACATTATTATCATTTTTAAATAATTTACACAAACGTTGTAATATAACAATATTCATTTTGTTGGAATATTTAACCAATTCCACGCGTGTTCAATAAAAAAGTTCAGGAGAGGTTTTTCTTCAATGCCAAACATCATAACAATTTATTGGATACAAATGAATAATTCGATTCACAGAATTCTGTTATCCTCAATGCAATGCAAAAGTTACATTAACGAGGTGCGCAACCCAGTTCATTTTCTGACTCCAACTTTTATAGGCAGATGATATTAACAGGTGGAGTTTAGTGAAATTCGTCACTTGTCAATCATCCTCCATTGGCCACAAACAATCATACTTCCTCAATCTGCAAACTTTGATCAGATAAGGCATGCTCTGTAACATTCTGTTTTTACACCTTCTACTTCTGCAAAAATGCCTCATTAGCATGCAAACACATCAGACTCAACAGAAGATGTTCAGTTAATATTTTACCTTAAGCAATACCAAAACAATTGTGTAATGAACAAAAAAATGTACAAAAAATAATAAAGAATATATTCTTTTTTTTCCCCCAACAATTTATAGAAAATATAGTACTCATTTGATTATTTAGATAGAATATCTTCTAGCATTCACATCCTAAAACTGAATTTTTTTAGTTTGCAAGTTAATCACATCAGTGGTCCCTGGCCCGCAGACCAGTACCGGTTTGTGGAACCATTGGCTGCACAAGAAATCAATTATTTTGGTTTTATTTATTATCTGTGTCTGAACGACCTTTTATTTTCATAAAATCTTTTATTTTGAAAAATGACCGTATTCTTTGTTACATTTCGATCACATGAGCTCCAAAAATTTACAAGCTAGCAAAATGAGTAAGAAACAGACGTCTTTGGAAAGTTTCTTTGCGAAGAAGAAAAAGGCCATTGAATGACCTGCGAACTGCCAAGGATTGCATCCACAACCCATTTGTCAACAAATCAGATGAATCCAGCATGTCTGTGCAAGAAAATCAACTGCTGGAAATCATAAATGACAGCAGCCATTCACATATCCCGTTTTTTCTGTGTGCAAGTTCATTATTATCCCTATTTGCAATGGAGGCATGCACTCGCAAGTGAAAAACATTCAGATATTTCCGCATCACGTCACATAACAAGAACTGAATGATCAGCTTCATATTTTGTATGGAACATACGTTTTGGTAGACTAATTATCTTAAAAACTGCAGTACTTTTTAATTTTCTCCATGGATTAAACTTGTATCAGGTTTGCAGCAATGTTGTCAGCGTGTCATACTCTGAGAAAACGGTTGAGTAGCACCCCACCGGGCCGTGGTAAAATTGTCGAGCGTTGACCAGTCCGTGGTGACAAAAAGGTTGGAGACCACCGAATTACATATCAATAGCATTATGGGGACCTGAAAACCAAAATACAGGACTGCATTTGTACAGTTTCTTTAAAAAGCTGACTACAATGCAGAATACAGCATGTTTTATCACTTTCATAGCTCGATTTCAACAGTACTCGTTTTGCCAATGTTGTCATCTGTATTCATTACACTAAACATAAAATGCAGGAAAAGCTTTCTAGTACGTTTAATACATCATAGTTTTAGTGCATGGTTCCTGTGAAAGTTTACATTAAGTGACATTCTGTACTTTCTTTCCTTCAAGCATCAGCTCTCATTCACACACTTTTCCAGCAGAGATGAAAGTGAATTTATGCGAGACCAAATATGTGCTTATGAGCGCATAGATGACGGACTGTTTAAGTGTACAGTTTAAGGGTTTATATAAGATGAAAGATTGGGCTTGTATTTCTCGTCACAGATCAATTTTATTGCCTACAGGTCAGTGGCCGCACGTTTTAGCACTTACACTGTTTGCAAAGTTATGCTGACCTGAAATATAATGACTTTGACTGGGCATCTGGAGTACTTGCACCGCCCTAACAGCCTCATTCTCTCCTGATAGACTTTGATTCATTCAATCTGCTTCAGACACGGATGGACACAGATTTGTTTTGAACTTCACTTTTGGTTTGATGGACATCATTTTGAATCTTATTTTACAAATATTTTCCCCTCATTTTATAATTTAACTATGTAACCAAAATATTTATAAGCACTTATTATTATTATTTTGCTGAACACAGAAGAAAAACAGTGGAATATTTTCACTGTTTTTATTCTCAAAATGAAAGTGAAATAAATGATTAATAATAATAATAATAATACAAAAACCTCAAATATTGTCAGAAGTAATAGCCTGCACTATAAATAAAAATCTGTAAAATGTATGATAAAAAAAAACTATCGTTGCCAGAACTTTACCGTTAAAAGGCAAAAGAGAATTTACAGTATTTTATAAATTTATAGCATTATACACCAGTGTTTGGAAGCACAAACATCTACAGATGTCTTTGTTACACATACAAAAACACAACTATAAGCAATCGGGGATGAGAGAGAGTTATATGATGAACAAAACCTCATCACAAAAACTTTTCTCACAAGCAGAAATACATACTAATATATAGAAGATAGCCAGTGTCATTTACACAACTACTAAACATCATCATGGTCAACACATAAAATTAATGTAATAAACATGATTTATCAAGGTTAGATGTAGGGTGGCACGATTAATCGAAAAAAGATTCGACCCTACACACAATCTTAATTCAGCTTTTCTATGATTCAGCCAATTATATTTTCAGGTTCAAGAGAGAAGCATAAAGGCCTCCAAACGGTGTTAAAAGTGTCACTGTGTTTACAAGGTATAATTAACCCAAAAATGTAATTTCTGTCTTCATGTAATGAGGTATTCGCAGCCGCCAAATTACATATGCGATTTTATTTGAAAACGTATTAGTGTAGCTATGGCTTAACTTCTGTCCAATCAAAATAAAGGCTACACAATAAATCTTAAAACAATTCGAATAAAGCTACACGCCAACAATTAAAACGGTCAAACTTTTTAAAAATAGAATATCTGGCTTGATACTGAATGAGGGTGCTAAACGATAACAATATTTCTTTTCTTTTTTTATCTGTATGGTTATGACACAATGAAAAAATTTAGTTGAAACTACTTTTTTTACAACCCCAAAATGTCTAGGGCTGAGGTTGATCATAAGTTGAAGAAAAAAAATGAATAAACAGTTTGCAGGTTATGATTTTAATGACCTTAAAGTTCTTACAGAAAACGAAGAATAGGAGCGCAAAATAAAAGCTTCAGGGCTGGGCAAGGCCAAAATAATAAACAAAAAGTGAACTAACTCCAACCTGAAGATAACTTACCTAGTAGAACTAAAAGAAACATAGAAGATAAATTACAAATTCTTCCCTTACTCCTTAACTAAACCAAGAAACGGGAGAAAAAAATGTCAGTTAAAACAACACTAAGTTTAGCTTTAGAATACAAATTTAAGCTGCAAGCAACAAAGAAAGGGACCTTGCACCTGGGCTTACTGCATCCTGGTGGCCTTAGAATGACAGAGAACAGTGGACAATAATAATTTAAGCTGATAATTATAAAATAAACCTGAGAAAAAACCCTATTTATGCCAAACTTCCTTCTGTCAGCAGGTGGCACTATGACTGTGACTCAATATTGGCATGTACATGTCTTCAGTAGAGGAATCTCATTAAACCTCATTAAACTTTTCAGGCAGATCTGACATTGTTTGGATGAGTTACAAGTACTTTCTCCTCCATGGCGAAGCATCAGTCCACTACAGACACGCCCTTCGAGGAAAACTCTAGATCTTTACAATTTAACATCACAAGGGCCTTTGGACTAAACTAATGGAAGGATTTGATGTGATAAAATTTGTAGGTAGAGTTTGTTACCCTGTAAAACATGTAATTACCTGTTGCCAGCAGGTGGCGCTATAACTGTAACTTGATATTGGTGTTGACCTAATAAAATGCCTAGGAGGAGTTCGTTAAAATACAACACCTGGAAATGGCAAAAATGGCACTTTTTCAGCAGAGGAAGTTATAAAAGATGAAATATCTCACTTGCTGTTGGGTTTGAGATTTCGCTCCAACTTTACACTTTTTTTTTTAATTTGTAGGTATTGGCATGTTTGATGTGTGTGCCAATTTTCATAAGTGTGCATGGATTGAATCAGGGGCCAGTCTGTCAAAAGTGCATAGGTGGAACTGTCGAGTCATTTTGCCACACTCACTTACGAAACCTAAAACAAACGTAAATTTTCACCACCTCTGGGGTGTGTGCGAAGCTCCGTGAGTTTTCAGGCATGTTTAGACCCGCGATTCATTCTATAGAAGAAGAAGAAGATGAATTAACGGAGCAGTTTCAATAAGGACCTCGGTGTTCGGCCTCTAAATATGGGTTTCACAGTCACAACAAGGAGGGGAGAGAAGAAAGATGTAGAACACCTTAAAGTTCACAAGCTTGCAACAACTAGAAAACATGACAGGTTATTGCATAAGAACTTGGCATTCTTGGAAAAAGCTCTCCGTCTCTCCATACCGCGATCTGACTCAATCGGTCTGTTTTTCAAAAACTGCTTCTTTCTCCGAGAACTAACCACAGTGCACGCCTGCAGCACGTTCAATTAGTGTGGGGCAACCTGGTAACAGGAACACGACAGGACAGAGAGAGAGAGAGAGAGAGAGAGAGAGAAACACAGCGGCAAAGAACCCAACAATACGCTCAGGCATAACACTTTCAGAGCCCCCTCAGCTTCAAAAAATTAAATAATAATTCTACAGCCAATCAGAATCCATCCTTCTTTAAAAGCCCTTTAAAACAGCAGCAAGAGCTTATAATATACTGAACATTTATGTGCATTTTTTGTAGATTCTTAGCATCCTATAAATGTGTAACAGCCATAAGTCAAAAGATTGGGGTTGTATTTCTCATCAAATTTCAAGTTTATTGCCTACAAGTGCACTTTTTAGCCCCTTTTACTGTTTGTAAAGTAACGCTGATCTAAAATATAATGACTTTGACTGGGCATCTGAAGTATTTCCACAGCTCTAACAGCCTCATTCCCTCCTGAAAGACTTTGATTGGTTTTCTGCTTCAGACACAGATGGATGGATCTGTTTAACTTCACTCACGGCTGATGAATCGAGATGCTTTATGCAGGATCTCTAATGTGACCAAATGTTCAAATGGCTTTAGAATCGATGTCTGCCTGTAGAACATTAGGTTGAATGGCCGTTGCTAATGTTGCAGGAGGGGAAACTGAGGCTAAAATGATGCAATTTGGCTGCACTGAATCCACAATTTGCCACCCCCCAAAAAGTGCTTCTGAAAGTTGGCCATCAAATATGACATTTCTAAGACCCTCGACTTTTCTAAGTGGCAACATGAGCATTACTGGATGACCATGTTCACTTGATTACCTGTCTTCAAAACACGGCTATGTGTTATAATGAATGACTAATCTGCATAATTATGTTTCATCCCCTCAACCTTCCTAAATGAGAAGCCGCACAATAGAAAACCGTAATTATGCTCCTAAAGGAGACGCAGACGTTGTGTGGCGTTTCAGCTCAATTTTGTGCCGTTAAGTCGAGTATAGTTTATTAGACTGGCCATGGTGAATCTTGAGTAACTCAGACCCAAATGCCCACTGCTGTGGCCTTTTATATAACATACAGCACAGTCTCTTCTGTAGTTACAACATAACCAGTTTCTCATTTACTGCTTTAAGCTGTAGATAATTTCTCATTTTTAAATATCGCTAATCAATAATCAATTTGATATCATTACTCTGTAAATTGTATCGTTCCAAGGTTACTTTTACACAGCAGTTAAGTATCATCATAAATAATCATTTTGTCACAGAATTCTCTTCTTGAAAACACAAATGAGATCAAAATCACATCAAATTACGTGATTATCTTTAACAATAAAGTAATTGTAAAACGATACAGTCTCTTTGAGAGATCTATAGGCCTATTTCAGTTAATATAAGGTTAAGTTATTGAATTATTCAGTATTGTTGTAGTAATTATTCATTCATAAATATATATGTGTTTGTGTGTTTGTGTGTGTGTGTGCGTGCGTGCGTGCGTGTGTGTGTGTGTTTTATGAAAAAGATATTTGTCATTGTAAAGATATCCATTTTTCTGCTTCTTACTTCCTGCTGATCAACAACTTTTATGGACTTATAACTATGGACTGTTTTTCCCACAGTCCAAAGACATGTGTTATACTGTAGATGAATTGGTGAACTAAAGTAGGCGTCATGTATCAGAATCAGAATCAGTTTTATTGCCAAGTGTGCTTCACAAACACAAGGAATTTGCTTTGGCTACAGAAGCTTCCAGTGTACATAAAGTGACAAGTGACAACACAGAATAAATATAAAAAAAGAAGATGATAACATTAAACAGAGATGCAGTCAGTCCAAAAAGATCTGGATGTTATAATGTATGTACAGATTGTTATAAATATACAGGTTATAAGGTGCTGTGTACAAGTGCGTATGAGAAAGTATTGCACGTTTATTGCACGATAGGAGAAATATTAACTGTTCATGAAGTAGATGGCCTGAGGAAAGAAACTTTTCCTGTGTCTGACTGTTTTTGTGCTCGGTGCTCTGTAGCGCCGGCCAGACGGTAACAGTTCAAACAGGAAGTGTGCTGGGTGCAAGGCGTCCAGGGTGATTTTGCGAGCCCTTTTACTCACTGTGGAAAAGTACAGTTCTTGAAGTGTAGGAAGGGTAGTGCCAGTTATTCGTTCAGCAGTCCGGACTATTCGCTGTAGTCTACGGAGGTCAGATTTGGCTGCTGAGCCGAACCAGACGGTGATTGAAGTGCAAAGGATGGACTGGATGACAGCTGAGTAGAACTGCTCGAGCAGCTCCTGTGGTAGATTGAACTTCCTCAGCTGACGAAGGAAGTACAGTCTCTGCTGGGCTTTCTTCTCAATAGTCTATGTGAGTGTCCCACTTCAGATCCTGAGAGATGGTGGTGCCCAGGAACCTGAATGACTCCACTGCAGCCACAGTGCTGTCCATGATGGTGAGTGGGGGGAGTGCAGGAGGGTTTCTCCTAAAGTCCACTATCATCTCCACTGTTTTGAGCTTGTTCAGCTCCAGATGAGTATGAGTGTGTGTGAATGTGAGAGTGTTTTCCAGTACTGGGTTGTGGCTGCGAGGGCATCTGCTACGTAAAATATACTGTATGCCGGAATAGTTGGCGGTTCACTTCTTTTGGTGCTGTTTTTGTCCTTAAATAAATAAATAAATAAATGAATAAAACATTTGAAAATTTTTACTATTTTAGTATTAAATAGTCTTAGAAGAGCATGAGCATGATTTTTCTTTTGTATTCATACAGTGTTGACTCGCTATTGCAGTGATGAACAATACTGGAATCGCATGCAGGATTTTTTTTTTCCCTCAGGTAATTTTTGACTGCTAATCAGATTTCATCCTGCTTTAAAGATCTTGAGCATTTCACACAAGCTGACTACAGAGGCAGTAATTTTTATAACTGTATATTCCATTGTAACATTTTTATTTTAGTCAAATTATAAATTACCATAATGGTCAAATTTACTGCATGCATTTTAGCATCGTCTGTACCTTTGAATACACACAATCCTCTTAACTTTCTTCTAACAAAGTCAGATTACTGAAAGCAAAAACATAACTGCTCTGCTGCTTGCCGGACAAGGTAAAGTACGCACCTTCTAGAGTGGTCTAGTAACACAAACTTAAAGGCTATATTACAAGAATAATTTTTATTTCAATATTTTTCAAAAATATTATAACAGACATTCAAAGCTTAATTCTAAAATCTCAATAAATCCTTCAAATGTAAATATGACAAGACAAAATTTGCTAACACTAGAACTATACTGAGGCTGTCATTTTGATCGTTTTTAATTTTTGCATTGTTGTAACTCTTGAAATACAGCTCAGATATCTACAGTATAATACCCTGATGACTTTTCCTAAATATGTGTACGTTTCTTTCTAACATTATTTTATTAAAATTGCAAAATACAAAAGATCTGAGTAACAAATGAACCACATACATTTTAGTGTCTGCTACTTGTCCTGGTAACTTTAAATATGCGTGCCCCTTTTTCCTAGCAACTTCCTGCGAACAAAACAAAACAAAGCAAAACATAACTTCAGATATGTCATTCAAAAAAAAAAAAGCATATTCAGTGCCACAAAAAAAGCCTTCTTCCCTGCGTGTGCAAGTGAAAAGGAAAGCGAAAGAGAGACGCTGACAATCGCAGGTGGTCTAGTAGGTGGTTCTCAAGCTTTTTTCTCCAAGTACCACCTCAGAAAAAAATGGTCTCTTCCAGTACCACCATAATAATTGTAGTTATTAGTTAAAAAGTAGCATACAAGGCATAATTAAGCAGCTACAGCACAGTTCAAAACGAGCCATATTAATTCTTTTAATTAAGAGTATTTATTATTGTCAGCCACCTAAATAAAAGGTTTAGCCTATTAAAATCTATTTACTGATCACATCGGTGTTCTCGTACACGTCAAAGGGTTAAAAGTGTGTTCATTTTTTTTTACAATAATTATTCAGTAATTCCTCCGCATACCACTAGAAGAAAGCTTGTGTACCACTAGTTTGAGAACCACTGGTCTAGTAGCTTTACTGTACATTAATAAGCTATATTACTAAAAAGATAATATTTTTAGGGTGATGACTTAGTTAAACATGACCACAGACATTCTAAGCTGAGTTTTGATATCTCAATATATGCTTTGAATGTAAACGATGTGCCAATATGACATCTTACATGAGAATGGTAAGAACGACCTCTATGGCAATTCTAGTATTCCAGTGTTAAAGTCTTTCAGAAATGAATGCTGTGGTCATTCTAGTAGTTATACAGACAATAAAGGTTAAGCAAACCATCTGCAGCATAATCTTACCGTAACCAGATAATGCATTTTTGTAGATTTTGTAGAGTTTTAGACTAAACCTTTTATTTTTTCAAATTTTCTAATATTTGTTATGTATTCTTTCATTTGAAGCTATTTTCCTCCATGTATTTGTTACGGTTGTTGGGGCGTATCCCGTATTTTTATATCCAATGTTGACGGGTATAGTTTAATCACTTGCTTTTCTGACACACAAAGCCTACTTTAATGCACAGTAAGCAGATCTAATTTCTAATTTCTCTGTTCAAACTATTTAATCTAATGTTTAAAGTGGCTGATAAATTATAATAATAATATCAATAATAATAAATATTCAACGGGCGCCACGGTGGCGTAGTGAGTAGCACGTTCGCCTCACAGCAAGAAGGTCGCTGGTTCGATCCCCGGCTAGGCCAGTTGGCATTTCTGTGTGGAGTTTGCATGTTCTCCCCGTGGTTGCGTGGGTTTCCTCCGGGTGCTCCGGTTTCCCCCACAGTCCAAAGACATGTGGTACAGGTGAATTGGGTAAGCTAAATTGTCCATAGTGTATGTGTGTGAATGAGATTGTATGAATGTGTTTCCCAGAGATGGGTTGTGGCTGGAAGGGCATCCGCTGCGTAAAACAAATGCTGGATAAGTTGGCGGTTCAATCCGCTGTGGCGACCCCGGATTAATAAAGGGACTAAGCCGAAAAGAAAATGAATGAATGAATGAATAAATATTCATAATATTAAGAATTAATATTAATAATATAAAGAATAAAATTTTTGCCATTATGCATAAATTTTTCTGAGGTGGTAGTTGGTGATAAAAGTTTAGGGACCACTGTTCTAGATTGTTTATCCTTATAGAAAAGTCATTGCACTGTAGTCTGACCTCTGTTCTCTACGGGAGTGTCTATGCAATGATACAACACAGGACTTCAACACACTGTCATACTATTCATCTCTCAAAGCCAATTGTATGAATTAAAGCATAATCAAGTGTGGCCATTCCAGCTGAGCTCTCAATCTTAACATATGACCCTAGATCAGCTGGATCTAAACAGTGACTATGGATGGACTAACGACCACTGCAATAAATCAAAGCTTCACCTTCTTTAAAATCTCAGTTACTCTATTATGTTATGTATGTCTCCCTCTGATACTAATGATATTAGAGGATTTAAATGCTGAGCTGCCCTAGAACACAAATGGATTTGGATTTGCACCGGGAGAGATGAAACATGAACATCTGTTGTTTATTTATTTGTATCCACAGAGGGCAGTTATTTTTACCTCCTCGCTGCACTGAGGTGCTCATCCAAATTCAGACAAAAGGGCAAAACAGAACGGCACTGACCTTTGTTCATAAGCACATTCAGGGTTTATATATTAATTAGGGATTTAGATTCAAATAAATAGTGTTTGATAAAGATCATTATTATTTAATGTTACAGCCCATGCAGACTTCTGACTATGAACAGAATTGCTCTCGTTGAATCTACAAAGCCTCTTCTTTTAAAAACTGATTGGACATTTTAGCCCATCAATTTAGCATAATGTTAACATTTTATTTGACAGACAGACCGACATATGTTTCTGCCATCAATTAACATATTGCTAACTTGTTTTTTTAATGAATTACTACATACGTTTTATGTTGAATCGATACTAAACACGCTACTAGTTAGTTTCACAATGTTTACAGCATGATTTAACTCACTGATAGCATGTCTAATATCCTACTAGCATGAATTAGCGCACTGCTAACACTGGAGTTTTCGTAAAAAGAGACAGGTATGTTTTTATAGTAAAAATTCATTAAAAGGCAAGTTTGAACTGTTAAACGCCTCCTTACAATATCATTTAACATTAATTAAATTATTAAAACATTTGTGTTTTTAAAAATTTACTTTGATTAATGTTTGATAAGCAGCACGGTGGCTCAGCGATTAGCACTGTCGTCTTCCATCTAGTTCCAACTGGGCCAGTTGGTGTTTCATGTGTGGAGTTTGCATGTTCTCCCCATGTTCGTGTGGGTTTCTTCCGGGTGCTCTGATTTCCTTAACAGTCCAAAGATATGCTCTATATAGGTGATTTGCATGAATTAAATTTGCGGTAGTTTATTGGTGTGTGTGTGTGTGTGTGTGTGTGTGTGTGTGTGTGTGTGAGAATGCTAGTGTGTATGGGTGTTTCCCAGTAGTGGGTTGTGGCTAGAAGGCCATCGGCTGGGTAAAACATATGCCAGAATAGTTAGCGGTTTATTCGGCTGTGGCGACCTCTGATAAATCAGAGACTAAGCCGAAGGAAAATAAATGAATGAATAAATGTTCAGTAAAAAATGAAATCTAAATATAAAAGATAAATAAGTGCAATTTGATATTCCATAATCTCACACTGATATTGGGCATATTAATTTCGAACAATGGTGTTGCCAATCATGCACTCAGTGGCTAAAATTTCCATCAGTAAAACTAGAAACTACTGGCTAAAAGTGGCTCATAGATAGCATATGCATTATATCAGAACACTCGACTACTTTAGATTTTAGTATCTCTAAATTTGACTTTTTATTCAGTTTGAGGTTTCACTTTGTTTGGAACACTGTAAGCTATAAAGTCATGTCGCTTTTTACTATGAAAATGCTGTTTTCGCTTGTAAGTAACGTAGTAAATGTAAACAATAGGTCTCTGGACGAAACAGTGACATAAACAATGCAATGTAATGTAATGTGTATTTTTACAGCGCTTTTATCGTGTATGGCCACACACCCAATGCACATCACTATCATGAGGGAGGGAAGGGGGCTCTCTCCACACCACCACCAGTGTGCAGCATCCACTTGTATGATGCGACGGCAGCCACAGGACAACAGCGCCAGTGCACATACTACACACCAGCTATGGGTGGAGTAGAGACAGTGATAGAGCCAATTCAGTTGATGGGGATGATTGGGAATTTGACCCGGACACCGGTGTTATACCCCTACTATTTACGAAAAGTGCCATGGAATTTTTAATGACCACAGAGAGTCAGGACCTCAGTTTAACGTCTCATCTGAAAGACGGCGCTCACTGACAGTATAGCGCCCACTTCACTGTACTGGGGCATTAGGCTGGGCTTGGGCTGCAGGGTGCTATGGCTAAACAAATGAATAATCATCCATAATTCAACATTATTTTGTTCTTGGACTAAATGTGCTCTATGGGATGTTGTTCTGAGGACCCTTACCTTTTAAAATAAATCACGATGTACAGCGATAAATGCTGTGCTGTGTTTCTTGTTATTACGATGAAAAACCACTCCACATTCCATTGAAAAACAACTAGCTACAATTACTGCTTGAGAGTTGTAGACTTATACTGGGGTATAGTTTGTCAAGATTACTCATGTTGTTTTTGGTGTAATCTATTTGTAAACCCAAGTGTGTCAACGTCCTGACGCTGGCTAAAATAGCATTAGCTGCTACCTTAGAGGAAATTCTGAGAACATTTGTATAAAATGTCAGGCTTATTGTAAATGCAGACAAGGAAACTAACTAGAGCAGAGATGGAATGTAAAGAAGAGCAGTCTTACAAGTGCACTTCAACCTCCTTACTAACATCCAGCTATAATGAAATGACCTTAATGGATAAAACCTGAAGTACAGAATCAATATGGGACTATTCAGGGGAGTCTAGTGTCTCATTGTGACATTCACAGGCAGATCGCACAGGAAACATTCACACATCATCCCGAATGGAGGAATTCATCACCTTCTCAGCTCAGAGACGTGCAGGAAGCTGAGAGGCAATCTGTTATGTGTGACGTGACTAATTTTTCAGCCTAAAAAGTACTCCCGTAACTCCAGAATTCATTTGAGTGAATTGTAAGGAGCAAAGAGCAGGGCAGGAAGAGGTCAGCTTCCATTAACAATGGAGCATGATGGAAAATGTCACATGGGAATAATGCCTCACATGTTTAAAAAAAAAAAAAAAAAAAAAAAAAAGGACAACCAAGGAGAAGCACATGGAAAATAAATGCATACGTCTGACAAACCAATGTGTATTCCCTGGTGCTAAAAATAGTGCAAGCTGAAAAAATACTGGATACAGTACATTTTTGATGGTATTTCATTGACAGCCAAGTGGAAAAAATGCGAATGAAAAATAATGTCTTGATTCAGGGACATGTGAAATGACATTCTAAGGTCATTATCTTCCCTAACTATAGGAATGAGAATCATACAAAATGTATGAATGTGGTTCACACACAACATAATATAAAAAAATGGTCCAGAAGGACTCTATTTTAGCAATCTAAGTGCAAAGTCTAAAGAGCATGGTGCAAACACATCAAGGGCGTGTTCGAATCTATTTTTGCTATTTTAAGGATGGAAAACTGCTGAACATTTGTGCCTTGGCACATGGTCTAATAGGGTTGTGCTTACTCTCTTAGTGAGTTTTGGGTGTGTTTTGAGTATAACCTACATTAAACCAGTCTCTTATTCCATTTCATTCGCATCGCGTCATTGGTGCACTTGCTATTTACATGGCAGACTTTGTAAGTGGAAAAACTGAACGCTTCACTAGCGAGAAAACAGTTAAACAAACCATCTGCAGCTCAAGGATAAAGAACGAGCCTCCTCCATTCGGCCTTTTTACTTTGTCTTTTCTTCTACTCTACATTACCCCTATACTTTCATAGAGTAAGGAAATGGTCAATCCACTGAAGACATCCGTTAGCCTACATGTTTAATTTCATCATTTAGTTTGAGCACAAAGATTTGTTTTAAAACTATTTTTAAATTCAGTTCTAATTCCCAGGAAAGGAACAAATGAACAATAATAACGAAGTGTGGTCAGAAACTTCAATCCAAACACTTTTTATTGACGCATACTCTTCACAAGTGGACAAATCTAAATTTTGTTTTTATTAAAACCAAAATAAATATACAAAATAACTACTAATAAATACTACTACTACTAACAAATGCAAATTGTCATGAATAAACAGATCCAGATTCCAAAACCCTGATGTGAAGATGTCATAGAGGCAGTGGTTTTTGTATTTATGTAGAAAATATTTTTTTGTAACATTTATATTCTTTTTTTTCATATATAATGATATTTGTGTATTGCTGTACTTCCTGTGTGAATTGAGCAATATAGGGCCAGACGGAATCTGCGGGTATTGTTTGCTATTTCTGCTGAGTATTTTGTTAAAAATTTGTGGATTTATGCAGAGTGATTTTAGAGTATCTAAAACAAAACATCATAACAAAACATTTAATATATTCAATAAAAAGTAATACCTTTTTAACTTTTATTTAATGTTTACAATGCGAATCCAAATAGATCCACTTTATCTGTTAAATAAAGCAAGTTTCTCATACAAAATCTCTACTAAAAGACTACTCATTTTTCTTTTCGGCTTAGTCCCTTTATTAATCCGGGGTCGCCACAGCGGAATGATCCGCCAACTTATCCAGCATATTTTTTACGCAGCGGATGCCCTTCCAGCTGCAACCCATCTCTGGGAAACATCCACACATTCACACTCATAGACTACGGACAATTTAGCTTACCCAATTCACCTGTACCGCATGTCTTTGGACTTGTGGGGGAAACCGGAGCACCCGGAGGAAACCCACGCAACCATGGGGAGAACATGCAAACTCCACACAGAAATGCCAACTGACCCAGCCGAGGCTCGAACCAGCGACCTTCTTGCTGTGAGGCGAACGTGCTACCCACTAGGCCACCGTGGCGCCCCTTAAAAGACTACTCATATTAGTCAATTATAGTATATCATTACTGAAATTAATTTTAAACACTGAATAAATATAAATTTACACACATTTACACAAGTAAATAAACAGATTCAATGATGGGCTAAAATTCTGCAGAAAAATTAGCTAAATTTTGCACACGCAGATTCCATGTGGGCCTAGCAATATGTAAGCATTTGGACCTGCATAGGCATGTAACCAACTAAAAGCTGGTCTAAAGTCCAGCGTAGAGCACGCTAGTCAACGGAGCAGTCTATTTCAGTTTCTCAAAATTGCAACGCACCAACAATACGCTTTAACACACCTCCTTTTCAGACCAGCACACCCATGAGTAGGGCCAGACGGAATCTGCTGACATTTTTTGCTATTTCTGCGGAGTATTTTGTTAAAAAATCTGCGGATTCATGCGGAATGATTTTGGGAGTATCATAACTAAAATCTTAATATATGAAATAAAAAGTAATACCTTTTTAACATTTACTTATTGTTTACAATGCAAATCTAATTAGATCCACTTTATTTGGTAAACAAATCAAGTCTCTCATATAAAATCTCTACGAAAACACAGAAAATAGTACTTTACAAACTGTATTGTAAATAAATCACATGAATATTTTCATATTAGTCAATATTATTACTGAAATTAATTTGAAAACTTAATAAATATAAATGTACACACATTTACACAAGTAAATAACCAGAATCAATGATGGGCTAAAAAGCTGCGAAATTCTGCGCGTGCAGATTCCGTGTGGCCCTACCCATGAGTCCACACAGTGCCGCAAATTAATTTTCTATTTAAACATAGTGCATAATGTGAAAATGACTCCTGCGCCTGTGTGCAAAAAATAGCAACATATTACACCTTGCGCCTTATTGTTCCAGGTGTATGATGGGCCCATTGAGTCAACATTTATCCAAGGTCAAAACTAAATTTTCTCATATGATACATAGCATCACTTATTTTATCATAATTTTATGATGACATGCAAATTGACTTTGGAATATACCAATAAGCTGCACAGCCTATTTGCAGTTTTTGTTGTTCTAGAATATAAACTGTCAGTGGCATATGCAGTTAAAAGCAAATTATTTGGCCTATTAGCTCCTGTGAAATATCTTATTCTGTGTATATATATATATATATATATATATATATATATATATATATAAATACTGTATGTGATGTTTATATATTATAAGTATTCAACACCATTTGTCTCAGAAAACATATTTCTAAATGTGCCGTTTACTTGAAATGTTCACCAGATGTTCATAACAACCAGGAAACCGAAGCACCCAGAGGAAACCACACGAATACAGGGAGAACATGCAAACTCCACACAGAAATGCCAACTGACCCAGCCAGGGCTTGAACCAGCAGTCTTCTTGCTGTGAGGCGATAGTGCTACCCATTGAGCCACTATGTTGCCTGTAATACATATATGAAAAGCAAACAAATCTAATTAGTATACTCATTAGGTTATGTATAATAAAATTAAATGAAGCAGGGAAAAAGTATTGAACACATGACAAAAGGAAGGTGTAGAAAGGCAGTGAAAGCCCAGACAGCAGCTGAAATCTCTCAGTAGTTCTTCAGCAACGTTTGTCAGTGTAATTTAAAATCAACTGCTTCAGCCCAACATCTTCATTAGCAGGATGATGAAGATGAAACCAGAGTGGACATTTCAGCAAGACAATGATCCAAAACACAGCCAAGGAAACTCAAATGGTTTCAGAGAAAGACAATCAAGCTGTACAATGGCTCAGCCAATGCCCTGACCCGAGTGCAATAGAATATACAAAATGAAGATCAGCTTGGATAGACAAAACTCACAGAACCATCAAGATTTTCACACTCTGTTGAAGTCTGAAAACATTGTGTGATTTGTTTGGAGTGTTTTTGTTATAGAAATAAGATGCTATGTCTTATTCACATTAAACAACATAATAACAGTATCAGATATGACACCATTACTTTTCATACTCAACAGCTCACTCGCTATATCCATTTAAATCACTTTGCTGAGTCAGTGGCCATGAGGTTGATGTAAATAACGACAGATCCTTCCGGCTATTTGAATAAAAGGGTACGGCGGAGTCGTGATTAAGACTGCACTTTCCTCTGAGACTACACAGTAAATTATTGATCCCCAGATACAAAATGTGTATTGCCGGTAGCTGCATCACTCTCCTTTTGACCTTTTGTTCTCAGAGGAAAATGATTCCCAGAAATGAGGAAGAGACAGTCTTTGAAATTGCATTCCTTTCTCAGGTGTTCAAGAGCATCCCAGGCTGCCTCTCTGAAACTGGAGTGGGATATTAACCATCGAAAGTTAAGGCCGAGAGGGCCAGCCGTCCGAAGTGTCCAAGAGTTGCCCCCTGCTCTCATTCCAGCAGACAATGACTGCCACCGCTGACAATGTTCATTTTTCACAAGCACTTACCTGGGAGAGAGCAAAGGAACGCAGCAACCCCTTGAAAACCTCTGTCTGGCAGCACAGTGAGGACAGCGACTGAAGCAGCCGTTTTCCAATCTCACCCTCTAATTATTTTCTCCAGCATGTCCTGGAAAGATTTCCTCACACGGTGAGACTAAGCGATGTACAACTCATTAAATTCCTGTTGTGACAGAGAATACGAAATAGATCAGTAGATGGAGGATATGTTTTGGAAAGAAACACTGACATGCTGTGCGATATATGCTCCTTGTATTTTTTTTTTCAGTCAGTTGGAACAGTATGCAGTGATGCATGTTTTAAACTGTTGCTTTAAATGTTTTGATCACACAGCCAGGTCCACACAGAATCTGCACTCAGAATATTTCTTTAACATAATGCAAAACAAATTAATATATAAAGATGATTTCAACCCTAGAGCGACATCGAGGACAGCATAAAGTCTTAAGAAACACACAATGCACAAATGGTCGTTAACCCTTGTGTATTGTTCAAATTGAGTCCACTTTCATTATTTTGTTTTTGCCCCATTGACATTTTTTGATGGCAAAGCTTTGACCACACATTTTTTAATTCATTAGTGGTTCTCCCTGTAAGGAAAAAGTAACATTTGCTATTTTTATTCTTGATCAGTTGGCACTATTAACCCCTTAGATATATAATAATAATAATAATAATTCATTCATTCATTCATTTTCTTGTCGGCTTAGTCCCTGTATTAATCTGGGGTCGCCACAGTGGAATGATCCGCCAACTTATCTAGCATTTGTTTTACGCAGCAGATGCCCTTCCAGCCACAACCCATCTCTGGGAAACATCCATACATTCTCATTCACACATATAAACTACAGACAATTTAGCTTACCAAATTCACCTGTACCGCATATCTTTGGACTGTGGGGAAAACCAGAGCACCCGGAGGAAACCCACGCAACCTTGGGGAGAACATGCAAACTCCACACAGAAATGGCAACTGACCCAGCCGAGGCTCGAACCAGCGACTTTCTTGCTGTGAGGCGAACGTGCTCCTCACTACACCACCGTGGCGCCTTTAATAATAATAATAATTCCTTACATTTATATAGTGCTTTTCTGGATATATATATATACATATTTAAATGTATGTAATTTAAAATAGCGTTATAATGACATAAAACATGGAGAATTTTACTATCAAGCTTTCATTTTAGCCTACAACATGCTACCACTTATGTAAATATATAATATTACATAAAAATGCATAAAAACATAATTACATGTTTAGCAAAAAGACAACATTACATGTTTACAAAGCTTTTAATTATTTTAACTATGCGTGTCTTTAACTTGTAGTTACCGATAATAATGTTAGTAACATAAGTCTTGTTATAATCTAAAGAATGAGAATAGACTATAGAAAGCACTTTTGATCAGGCATTTAACGCAGCCGATCCGTCTTGCATCCAAAGCGGATTTGATTGTCACGGGGACTCGATTTCTCATGACACCAAGGTTAAACCACTACTCTTTTTTTTTCCAAGGACATCCTGGGATTTTTAATGACCACAGAGAGTCAGGACCTTGTTTTAGTGTCTCATCTGAAAGACAGCGCTCACTTAGCAGTATAGAGTCCCCATCAATATACTGGGGCATTAGGACCCACACAGACCACAGGTTGAGCACCCCCTGTTGGCCTCACTAACACCACTTCCGGCAGCAACCAAGCTTTCCCATGTGGTCTCCCATGCAGGTACTGACCAAGGGAGCAGCCCTGCTTAGCTTCAGTGGGCGACCATGTAATAGTTGCAGAGAGCTAGCTGCTGGTAGAACATAGATAGGCCTATGCAAAAAAATAAAAATCTAGCTTTTAAATGGAGTTATGTAGAGTATAACAACAAATTATAGTGTCAGTGCATAAATACACTTATGTTTCCTATGTTCTGAGAGCTGAGGGACTTATTTTGATTTTCTCAGACATTAAGGACGGTCTGTTACACTATCACACACACACACAATATACAAATTTGACCTCTTCCCAAGAGGGTAAATGTTAATGGAAATCAATGGGGCAAAAACAGCCACGGCACGGACATAAGGAAAGGGGAGTACATTTGCCCAGAGTGTATTTTCGAGTGTTTTCAAATTTTCAAAGCATTTTCCCCAAATATGTGTCAAAATAAGATGTCACCAAAAATCATTCCATTTGCTGAAACACAAAGTTGTGGCCAAATTAAGACTCAAAATCACCTCAGAGTGAGTGAAAACATCCCCAACAGCACACAAGGGTTAATGATTTTGTTGATCAGATCACTTCACTTAAAATGTACAGTATATATACACATATAGCACTATTCTGAAGGTACACTTTGTGTTGTATAACTACAGGTTTTGAGTCTCAGCACTGGCAGACACTGTAGGTGGGGAGAGTTTAATATCCAGGACACTTTTCCACCCTCAATACCATGGCTGAGGTGCCTCCCTTGAGCAAGGTACCAAACCCACAACTGCACCCCGGGCAGCCCACTGCTCCAGGTATGTGATCACGGGTATGAGTCGCCAAATGCATGAATGCAAATGTTAACTACAGTATGTATATGTGTGACTGCTGCACTAGCGTCTACTCAACACCTTAACTCTTTCGGATTTTGATTGCAAATATTGTGAAAAATAATAATAATACAAATACACTATACTGAATATAGTGTGTGTAATATTCGATCCTGATTTTTAAAACATTGTTAGATAAATGAATTCTTAAATATTATAGGCATTAAATATTATGTATGATTTAATCTAAAAACATTAACAGTATGTCCAAAGTATACATACTTCAGAAACAACACAAGCAGCATATTATTATTTATTATTATTTATTATTTAACAACACATGACCACATGCATTGCCTGCACCGGTTTCTCCCAATGGCTACAAATGAGTTGATTTTCATTATTCCTGAAATACTCTGTTTTCCATTTCCCCCACAGTGCCTCACCTAGATTCAATTTACACCCTCTTAACACTCGTTTGATTATCACAAGTTACATGGATGTTGAAAATGCATGTCGGAACACACTGAAGTCATCTGATAACAACTGAGAAATGAGTAATAGATACAAGACAAAGAAAAATCCTGTCTGAAAATGAGATTTCCGTCTTGTAAAAAAAGCTGACTTTTATTTATTTAGAGCTTTGAATCTGCATTAGTGCTGTCCCTTTATCCGCACTGATAAACAATGTGGATAGTTAAGTTGTCTAAATGCCAGAATCCTCTGACTGATTGCTAAACTTTACTTTGACCTTTCCGATGGGCTTATCGCTAGTTCTCCTGCAGAATCAGAGAAGGGTTGCCTTGCATTCACAGCTGTGTAACCAATCCTGCCGTTCTTCTCCCCGCTTTACCTGATAATACTACTGAGTGCTTTGATACATAATGCTGGAGTAAATGGCCAGGCTTTCTGCTTGTAGAAACTTCATTTTACGCTTTCATGATCTCAGGACATTTCCTCTTTATGCATCAAAAGGTGTTTATCAAAGGCAGAACATCTGCATTGAGCAGTCTGTTTTATTTATTTATTTTGTACTCCGTTCAGGAGCCAAACATAAAGTCCATGGCACAGATAATGAAAAAGCTTTTTGTGCTGAATCAGAAGCATACGACTTTTTGGCCACTGGGAGAAAACTAGTGCGTAGTTCATTTTTACTGTGACTACCAAAAAAGGCTTACATCAACCCAACTATGCGATTAGTTTATAAACTACATTACAAATATATTCTAAAGCATGATAATGTTGAGAAAAACACTATATATTTCTGTGCACCACTTATTTCAATTAAATATTTAAAATAGAGTATTTTTAACATGCCTACCCCATACCTACATTATACACTCTCCGGCCACTTTATTAGGTACCAGTACCGGGTTGGACCCAGTTTTGCCTTCAGAACTGCCTTAATCCTTCGTGGTATAGATTCAACAAGGTACTGGAAACATTCCTCAGAGACTTTGGTCCATATGGCATCATAGCATCATGCAACTGCTGGTCTGTAGCCTACTGTATACACTGTAAAAAATGAATCTTGAGGCTTGTAATTTTCATTAAAAAAATTGATGTGGTCATCAAAAATAATGTGCATATTTTCTTAAAAAATATATATATTCTGGATTTATTATAAAATATTGAGAAAATTTTGCTAATAAAATAAAGATATAAATTTCACTTATGTTTTTAAGCAAACCAGTGCAATTATTAGGCTTAATTTGAGAAACCAATTAAGCTAATAAAATTAAGGAAAGATGGCTTCACCTTTATTTTAAGAAAATTCACTCAATTATGCGAATCTGAATGAGATGTTTGCATTTGAATCTCAACAACGGCAGTGATCAGACGACATTTTGAAGGAGCAGATCGACAGTGGGCATGTTAAGAGGTAAGCATTTACAGTTTATAGTTTTTATTGTCCTAAATATGCTATTTCAGGAAAGACACATGCTGTTCAAGCTCGTTCAGGATCTTAGTTTTTGCCATACGATGTATTCAGGGATACACAGGTATTTTTAACCACCCATTCATATTTTAAATTGATTTGCTTCAATGTTAATTCTGAATCATATATTAAAATCGAACAAATTACTTGCATTGTCATATTTTACAGCAGTCATCAGGCAACATTTAAGAGGGGTGGACAAACAACAGTGATCTTGTTAAGTGGTAACCCAAAGCTAAGCTAAGCTAAGCTAAGTTAGCTTTAGCTATTCAATGGGGTTTATGCACATCTAGTGTTTTTCTATTTTTATAAGGTTCCTTTTACAGCATTGATGATCTAATGTAATTAACTGTGTTTATATATAATACTGTATATAAATACTAATATTTGTTTGCTTAATTTTTCAGATTAATGAAGAAAACAGTATTTTCCCAGAATGGGTGCCAAACAGCAGGTATTTTTTATAATGTTGTTAGTTTATTATTATTATTGTTGTTGTTGTTCTTCTTCTTTATTATTAGGCAATATTACTTATTTCTACACTTTTGTTGCATTTGACCTCACATTAAATCAGGAATAATACGAGAGATGTCGTCCTCTGTTGCTGGTCTATTTGTATGAAAAAGAGAAAGAGCTCATCGAGGAGTGCAATGTAAGTGTCTTAAACCATTTCAGATATTTTTGGTTTTCAGAAAACTGCATTTTACATTGCTGCATTTTCATAAAAAAACTAAAATATAGCTCAAACACTACATTGTTGAATGCAATATTCCTTGTACAGTGTAAACATGTTTTTTTTATAAACTTATTTCTTTATACACTACTATACCTTTTGAAAACACCCTGTCCATTATAAGTCAAAATATTTGTGTACTTGTGTTATAGAGTCAGTCAGCAATGTCTACTCAAGCATTTTGCAGAATTATTGTTTACAGAGATACAAAGAAATGGTTAATTTCCTTAATGTATTTCCTTACTGTAATATGTTTTAGTAAACCTTAAACATTTGAAATTTACAATTGCATAATTTCATAATAATAAACGGAATGTTTATTTTACAGTGTGGGAATGCACAGAGAATTGCTGTCTGCCAGAGGGATGACCAACCATGAGGACTTCTGCATTGTCATGGAGGATGAGCGAGTCATGGCTGGCTTGGAAAATCTAGAATTACTGAACTGGATTTACACAAGTATTCCCCAAATTAAAATCGCCCACAAACAAATGTTTATATAAAATTTCTGACACAAATTCACTGCTACACCCTTCGGGGGAAATTAACCTGCATTGACTGATTGATTGACTGTGTTGCTAATATTTTGAGATACAGCTTTTATACTGGTTTTATATGTTATGCAATCTAAAATGTGACTATTCCCACAAAAGAAAGTTGACAGAACATTTTTCACATGGATAAAGAATTTTTTTTCAGAGCTCAATATTGCTGTAAATTTTAAATAGATTTGTTTAACTAATTGTACCATTTTGTTATCAGTGGAACATGTAATAAAATGATATTTGACAAAATGCATTGTGTATGTATTTAATTATAAATTACATATTTTAATTTTTTTGAATAAGTAATTTTCATTAATAAATATGAGTAAATGGTGGTGGATTTGCTTAAATTATAAAAGCACATTCCACCAACAATATTAAAATAATCATCTATCCCTCAAAAATACCTAGTATTTTTCCCATTATTTATTCAAGTGGTTTTTGCTAAAAATATAAACATGAGTAAATTGTGGTGGATTTGCTTAAATTATAAAAGCACATTCCACTAATAATATTAAATTTATCATCTATCACTCTAAACATTTAGCAATTTTCACATGATTCATTCAAGTGGTTTTTGCTAAAAAAATCGAGTATTGAAAATTACTTAAAAATAATGCGTGCAATAGTGTTACCAATATTTTTTTAAGTAAATAGCACATAAGATTTTTTACAGTGTATGACATGGGCCTGTTGGTTAAAACATTTCTGCAGTGGTTCAAATGTGTCAAATTGTAAAAGTACATTTAAAAATAAATAAATAAATAAATGACATCCTACTTATTATTATTGTTAATAATAATAATAATAATAATAATAATAATAATAATAATAATTATTATTATTATTATTATTATTATTAAATTAGTTTTTTTATTTCCTAACAAATAATATATATTAAATATTTTTTTAAATAAATAGCCTCATTATTTATTTATTTATTTATTTATTAGGTTATATATGATATTACAATTCGTGTTAGCGTTTATAAGTGATTTTATGTTTTAGAATAGAAAATGTAATGTTCTCAATAATATTTGTAAAGGAAACATAGGCCCTGTATGTGCCATTTACATATATTTCAGTTAATATAGAAAACGAGTGCATGTTTGTACCAAAACTAATATTGGATTTTTTTTTGTGTGTGTAAACCTATATAATTTGCACAAAGAAATTATGAGTTTCTTCTCTAAAGAAGTAGTTACTCCACCCCATTTAGAGCATCATTATGGATGTTTTACGTTATAACTAATGAGGTTCAAACGATGGATCTTTGACAGAGAAACTACGGGTTTTGGGAAACACTCGGCACTACATCGTTCTTTTCCCCAAGCGATGCATCATACTATAATAGTTCAGTCACGTGTTACGTCGTTGTATGGGAAACGCACCCCTGAGCTGAAGAAAGATGTTAACCAATCACAGCTCACTCTACGTACAAGTTGAGCGGGAGAACGGAATAGGTGGTTTTGATTTATTGGTTTATTGGTATTGGATTTATGTTAGTTTTTATTCATTGGTTTGACTAGAATTGGAAATGTTGTCTGTTTTTAAGACAATTTTTACAGTTTTGTTTATTGTGTACAGTATGTTTTTAACTACAGTAGAGTTGAGATTAGCTAATCTTAATTTATTTCATGTTGTCTGTTTTAAAGACAATTTTACTACAGTTTTATTTATTAAACTTAATACCATGTTATTTCATTGTGAAATGTTTTGTTATGCACTTCTTGTGCACTGAATACATTTAGAATGTTTGTATGACTATGTTGTCCATATTGCACAGCCGTATTGCACATCTGCTGGTTCCCGCCTCTGATGAGCGAGTTTTAGCTACTTGTACGTTAAGGTTGCGTTCAGAAAAAAACAAAACACCGGCGAAGAAACCTGATACAGGGGAACAAAACCTAATGCCAGCTAGCGTTTTGGAAGTGGTATTGCAGAGCAAACAGCCCGCAGAAGTATAAATGCATGACTATGCACAAGGCAGGTGCCGTGGGTCAAGGCGATTGCTTGTTACAGAAGTATAAACCAGCCTTACTACTTACTGAATTAGTTTGTGAATTGAGACGCAACATATGCTGATATAGCGACTTTATACAGCAGATAATGTTATTTTATATTTAACAAAAACATGTCATACTCCACTGTATAACAAAATAAATGTATCTTACAAGCCCTTGAGGCTAGAAAAGTGACTGTAATATCTTAAAACATGGCCCACTGTATGTATTCAGCTCACTAGTCTTTGGAACCGAGTGACTGTATCTGAATAATGAACCCTGAATACTGACATTCCACTTGAACATCAAAGACAAAAATGTTCGAGTCATCTGCTTAGTTATCTTATAGGCTCAAATTTTTCGCCTCAGAATGCCCCCGTCCTGGTGCCGAGAGCAGTGCAGCCGCTGCTTCTTTCAGGTAATTTTGTTAAGCCTGGGAATGCTGCAGGTGGCGTTTTTTCTTCAAAGGATAAAGTGGATTTGTATTCAACGTGACTTACAAGTGCGCTTCTAGTTCCAGAAAGCCACAGAACATTTTTCAGATAAGATGGTGAAAAAAAAAAAAACCTTGAGCTCATTTTAAGCACTACTGAGGACAAAAGATAAGAATTCAAAGAAGCATTTCTTGTCCCCAAGGACCAATCAAATTCCATGTCACTTTGCTGAACACTCACATGAGGGAAGGCAAGCGCTGAAAAGTCAAGCAATGCCGTAAGCGAGCATTGCTCAGGGTGGAAACATTTAGTCTCTGTTTCGATCATGCTTTTCAGTATTTCTGCAGCAGCATGAGAGAGAGAGAGAGAGAGAGAGAGAGAGAGAGAGAGAGAGAAAGCACATGAGCGAGGAAATGCCTTTTTGTTAAACAAGGGTAATGCGTTGAAGCAGGATTCCTAATGAAAAATGTCTGGTTTATTGTTATTTTAGTT
>CAIGQQ010036011.1:4277311-4309275 GCA_903798035.1 Danio albolineatus
AAAGAAAGAAAGAAAGAAAGAAAGAAAGAAAGAAAGAAAGAAAGAAAAAGGAAAAAAGGAAGAAAGAAAGAAAACAATATAAAAAGAGAGAAATAGAAAAAAAGAAAAAAGAATGAAAGAAATAGAACGTAAAAAGAAAGAAATAGTGAAACGAAAAATGTAAGATACAAACAGAAAAGTACAAAAAAGAACAAAAAAAGAAAGGAGACATTAAAAAGAAATTTAAAAAAATAATAAAATAAGAAATAGAAAGAAACAGAAAAAAGAAAGAAAGAAAAAGTTAAACAGACAGAAAAAGAAAGAAACATTTAAAAAAAGAGTAAGTAAAAAAGAAAAAAAAGTAAGAAATAGAAGGATAAAGAAAAAGGAAAGAAAGAAAAAAAAGTAAAATACAGAAAAGAAGAAAAGAAGAAACATTAAAAAAGAAAGAAAAGAAAAAAGTCACACATATTTAAAAAGTAAAAAAGTAAGTAAAGAGTAAAAAGACAGAAAAAGAAAGTAAGAAAAAGAAAGCTAATAAATAAGAGAAAGAATGAAAAGAAAGAAAAGCTAAACAAAGTAGGAAAAAGTAAAAAGAAAGGAAAGAAAACAAAGAAAGAAAAAATAAGAACAAGAAAGTAAAAAAAGAAAGAAAGAAGCACAAACACAAAGAAACACAAAGTTTGTCTGTGAGCAGAGAAGTCTTCCCTCCAGCACATTTAAATCCAGCAGATTCAAACTTTTGCTGTGCTTTGTTCTATCTGCTAATCACCACAGACGTTTCCAAATGAAACTCTCCAGCATGTGTTTTTGACAATCTAAGGAACGGAGTACACAATCACAGGATACTAAATCTTCATCCACTGCTCTCCAATAGTGTGAGGAATCCAGCAGAATCAAATGAAAGCGTGCAACAAGAATGAGCTGTACTGGATGTGACACCTCTTCTCTCCCTTATCAAACCGTCTATTGTTTGCAGACTCAGTGCTCCCTTTGTATCCGCACACATACAGTCTGTGTTGAGCATCGGGGGAGTGAAAACACTGTCAAGCAATCAGTCAATGGATGTCATAATGTCACTAAGTCCCCAATGGCTAAATCCAGCATGGAAATCAATGGCCAGAGACATATAAGGGTGTTTCTTCATCTATAGCCACTTTAACGGCAGATCCCTGGGGCTGAGCTTTATTAAAACTAACAGAGTTCAACTTTTTTTGTTCTTATGAAGGTCATATTAAAAGTTTCTGAGGAACTTTTGACTGTGGCGCCGTCGTTTCTTTTCAAAGATCTGTTATTTTAAGATTTTACTCTAGGATGTGTGAGTGTGCTCCATGAAGGTGAGTGGGCTCGACAAACCACCTGTAGGGCACACTCTAATACAGGGGTCACCAAATGTGTTCCTGTAGGGCCGGTGTCCTGCAGATTTTAGCGCCAACCCTTATCAAACACACCTGAACAAGCTCATCAAGCTCTTACTAGGTATACTTAAAACATCCAGGCAGGTGTGTTAAGGGAAGTTGGAACTAAACCCTGCAGGGACATCAGCCCTCCAGGACTGAGATTGGTGACCCCTGCTCTAATATTTCTCATTCAGATACATTATGAACAGCAGCTACTCTAATTATTTTCTTTGTTCTCTATTTCCATTTGGGGATGACCATCCTGAGGCCTCTAGAGATTTGATGACATCCAAGACCTGTGAAGAGATGATGCCATATCGAGGATATGAGGACAACACCAACACTTAATACACTTCATTGAACATGCGCACACAGACGTCACCTATATACTACACTCACCGGCCACTTTATTAGGTACACCTTTCTAGTACCGGGTTGGACCCCCTTTTGCCTTCCGAACTGCCTTCGTCATGGCATAGATTCAACAAGGTACTGGAAATATTACTAAGAGGTTTTGGTCCATATTGATGTGATAGCATCACACAGTTGCTGCAGATTTGTCTGCTGCATTTTCATGATGCGAAAGTCCCGTTTCACCACATCCCAAAGGTGCTCTATTGGTTGAGATCTAATGAGTGGGGAGGCCATTTGAGTACAGTCAACATTCTCCTGTTCAAGAAACCAGTCTCAGATGATTTGAGCTTTATGACATGGCACGCTATCCTGCTGGAAGTAGCCATTGGAAGATGGGTACACTGTGCTCATAAAGGGATGAACATGGTCAGCAACAATACTCAGGTAGGCTGTGGCGTTGACACAATGCTCAATTGGTACTAATGGGCACAACGTGTGCCAAGAAAATATCCCCCACACTATTACACCACCAGTCTGAACTGTTGATAGAAGGCAGGATGGATCTAAGCTTTCATGTTGTTGACGGGCGTGGAGCTCTGCGGGCAGAGGTGAGAGTGGGCGTGGCCGGCAGTGCAAGGGGAAAAAGAGTGAAGCGAACAGTCGCCTCACAAAATGACACACAAACCGTGAGGAGCCCCATGATTTTATAGTTTACAAAGTTAGAATGCAGAGAAATAAACAGTAAGTAATTTAATGTCCTGCTATATTTGTCATTTGTAATTTCCCATACACATAACCACAATTTGTTATATCATTATAAAGATAATTGTGTTAATATAAACACTACAAATGAGGAAGACGTGTCTCCTCCTCAATCCCCCGGGTTTGAAAGCAGTAACAGAGGATAGCAGTGCAGCCTGTCTTGCCTTGTCTATCACAACCATTAACCCTGTCGGTAATCTGGAGGATTTTAAACATGTGTGAACACAGCAACACGGATATAGGAGATGTGACTGGATAACAAATTTATAGACTTTAACAAACTCAACAGATAAAATACAAAGTCCGCCATTCTCCAGTTCTCATACAGCTCTCCTGAAAAAAATGCTTGCTGCAAACCAACAGCTTTGCTGTATTGGCCCTGACAGAATCACGGGCAAAACATGCAACAAACCCAGTGAATCATGGAAACAAACACATACAACCCTTGTCTCACCCAGACATCAGGTCTCCCACCTTGGCAGGTCTGCTTTGCCCTCATGAATAATTAAGCAGCAGCATCTTTTTACAGGATAAGAAAACTCCGCTATGAATAATAATGAGAAACCGACGCGTCATCACTCCACCTACAGTTTTGCGCTGTCACTGATTTTGATCCAGCCCCCAAATTTATTTTAAACCCGGAAGATGAAATTATCTGACAAAAGCTCAAAATTATCCAGTTTTCCCCAAAATTAAAGCAAACATTGTCTTCACTGATGCTCAACACACAAATCTGTTCAAATCTAAAAAAAAGTACTCCAGGGTTTCTTGAACATTTAAGCAATATTTTTTTAAATGTCTACAAAAGAATTTACAGAAAATGTATTTCTAAAAGTGTCAATAGTTAATAGAACACACATTCGTGAATAGGCAAGACAAATGAAAAAGTGCAATATTTGCAGAGACTAGAATCAATATAAAGTAAAGCGTGTAAACAGTGATATTGCTGATATTCTCTGTATCTCAAAGCCTTCCTGAATAAACAGGTAAACACATAAACGCTTCAATATTTTCCAGATCCCACAAGCACACACACAAACACACAGAACCTGATGCAGAATGACAATTGATCTGGCTTTCCATACAAGCCTGTTCTCATGTTAAAATTCAGTAGCAAAAAACCTGCAGAATCCTACATACTGTACTGTACAAAACATCAAAACTGTCCCAGCTATTAGAAAACGGTCATAGTGAGTTTGAACACTGAAGCCTCTTAAAATTGCCCACTGATTTACAATAAATTGCTTTTGATGCAGAGAGCAGATGAAATGCGTTCAAGGCCAGCATGCTATGCATTTTAATCATGCTCAATTAGAGTATGCAAATCTCAAGTTTACCATCTTATTAAAGTTCGTACCATCTTATGATGCTTTTAACAGCACTAGGCCACCAGAAGACCAATGTAAAGGCATTACACCCAGCTCCTTTGGCTCAGATTTGGCTCAGAGCGCAGAGACAACAGCCAACAGAAAAGAAATGTGTTGTACTGAATGGCTAGCGTGGTCATCTGGAGTTGGTGAAGCAGATGGAGTTGCTCTACCATTATGAGCTCCATCAGTTCTCTGGCACGGGAACTTACCTTGTTGTTAGCACTTCCTGAAGGGCCAGCATATGTGAATGCAGCATATATGAAAAAATTAGATTTCCTTTTTACCATAATATAGCACTGAGACAGTCACAGATTAAAGAGAGGCTTAAAAATGCTTGGTTGTTTTAATCAGAGTGCCATTTACAGGGGGTATGGAGGACACGTAATTCCCCTAAAGGTAGTCAAAACAAGATGTGAGTGTGGTTCCATTCAAATGATGGAAAGTAGTTTGCCCTGATCCCTATCTTTAATAATAAATAAATAAATAAATAATACAAATAGTCAGGGCTTTACATTAACACCCGCCATTTCAGTTGTGGTGGGTTAGACAGCCACTCCCACTAGCCACTTTTGTCTAGTGCTGGCTTGTCACTACAGATTAGACTATTAGTTTATGACCGTTTGTCAATATGTGTACAAAGGTGATCTTAGTATCGAGAAGCAGCACGACAGACAATAACAGCTTTTCGCGCCAGCAAAAGAAAGCAGGTGAATAACGAATGAGAGGATTCCGCGCGCGCTGAGACAGGCTTTCCTTACTCACTGACAAGGGCTTTAGTGTTTAAAAGCGAGTGTTTAAAAGCTCCTGTGCGGTTTCCTCACTCAAAACAACAGTGCCTGGAAACGAAACTAGTGTGATGCTCGTGCACCCACAGCCCTTCAAGGGCTCGAGATTCTTTGTTAGCAGCAGCAGTTGTCACTTTCGCTTTAACCATTCTTTGAACAGATTATTAATTGGCCTAACATTAAACGTGTGCGCGGCATCGTCCTTTCATTAACGCACACGGAATGTTTTTTTTACCCGCTTTCTTTTTCTTGCTGTTATATTTTTGTTGATATAGTTTAATAAAAATCTTTTACAATAGTCTGTTGTTGTATGCATAGTGCATAGCTTTAGAATATAAATTAATATAGAATATACATTTTTATATATAAACTGTTTTGTTGAATAAAAAGTGTATCTATACAGCAGTATTTTGCTTGATTTGACACATCATTTAAAATTTGTGGCAAAGAAATTATAAGGGCACCACGGTGGCGTAGTGAGTAGCACGTTCGCCTCACAGCAAGAAGGTCACTGTTTTAAGCCCCGGCTGGATCTGTTGGCATTTCTGTATGGAGTTTGCATGTTCTCCCCGTGGTTGTGTGGGTTTCCTCCGGGTGCTCTGGTTTCCCCCACAAGTCTAAAGACATGTGGTATAGGTGAATTGGGTAGGCTAAATTGTCCGTAGTCTATGAGTGTGTCTGGATGTTTCCCAGAGATGGGTTGCAGCTGGAAGGGCATCCGCTGCATAAAACATATGCTGGATTAGTTGGCGGTTCATTCCGCTGTGGCGACCCCAGATTATTAAAGGGACTAAGCCGAAAAGAAAATGAATGAATGAAATAATTAGTTTGGTGTGGCCAGAGAAATAAAAAAATTGGTAAATCCTTATTGTGTTGAGCCATGAAAAGTCCTGTGGAAGAAAACTAATTGCAATGCGACACTTTTTTATGAAAGCACAACAGATTTGCTCATGCTTATTGAGTAAGCTCATAAAAAAAGTTGAATGAACGAGGAGGCAAGTGGGAAAAAACAAAAAATCTAAATGCCAACGTCAAATTTATGCATATAAAATATTTTTTCCCAATATTCACAATAAATAATGCTTTTGCTTGAGGCAGCAGATTTCATTCGTTCCTTCCTTCCTTCCTTCAGCTTCGGCTACATTCACACTGCGAAGTTTAGTGCTCAAATCTGATTTTTTTCTCAGATCTGCATTATTTTATAGCTGTTCACACTGCTGTTATAAATGTGGCCAATATCAGATCTGCAGTGTGAACAGATCATGGTCCTAAACTGACCGCATGCGCAAAAGTACAACTATGCACGGCACAAAATGTCTAATTATGCACACAGTATGTATACTGTATGAAGCATGTTGTCAGATTATGCTTAATATGATCAATGCCCTTGTCACAGACAACCATAGTGTATTTCATGAACTGTAAAGGGTTGTTCTGCTACTACAAATGTGTATTTTGCCATCTGAAACCCAAAATAAATCGCTTGTGATTGAAAACACTGATCATTTGTGATTTATGACAACCGCGGTGCGTGTCTTTCTGACCACCGGTGTAGTGAACACATGAGCAGCCGCAGACTGAACTGTGAAGGCGGAGTTGGTTTATCTCTTTAAAGAGTTATTTCTTCAACCCGTTCCCCAATCGTTAACCAGATTGGTTAAAAAGCATCAGTTTGGCCTTCAAAATTTTTTTCAACATGAACAACCAACTTTCTGTGGTAAAGTTTTTGCCCTGTGTGCCATTCTACTATGCTGCTGAGGAGCAGATGATGTTTGCAGCACAGAATGATGACACGTCGCTTGAAGATTATGTAAAAGTGACATGAAATCCGACATAACCGTTCACACTGCAGTCGCAATGCAAAACATCAGATCTGTGTCTGATTCAAGACTACTGTACATATGAAAGTGGCACAAATCTGAAGTCGAAAGATCAGATTCCATGGGGTTTAGGCTGTTCACACTGTTATTACCTGAGTCACATGAAAAAATCTGATTCAGGCCACATATGGCAGCAGTGTGTGAACGTAGCCTCAGTCCCTGATTATCAGGGGTCGCCGAATGGAACGATGTCCTTCCAGCCACAACCCAGTACTGGGAAAAGCAGCAGTTTTTTGTTCGTTTTTAGAATTGTTTTGAATATTTTAATAGAGAGATCTTATAAGCAGGCATTTGAAGTTTAGGCAGAAATGCTGAAAATAATGTGTTTTGTGTATTTTAATGCATTTTGTTTTCTCTGTGACTACAGTATAATGTGACTAAAACTCCTGTGAGTATAAAGCACTTGATTTTAGGGGCTTTATTAAAACAGTAGCTAATCTGAGTGTTTGAGTTTAAACAAAATAGGTGCATCCCAATCGCATGTTTATGCACTATTCTACACCATTTTGTAACATAAATAGTGTAAGTAGTGCATTCATTTATACTGGAAAGAATAATTGCACTATAAATACCTGGATGATGCACTTATTCAACTGTTAAAATAAGTGTGGAATACAGGACTGTACTCGTCATGTACTCAATGGTCGCAGCTTTGCTCTCGTATAGTTGAAGGGGTGGAGCTACTGTATAGGGCACTGACATTGGTTTAACTTATTAATTTTGTGCAAGCAAACTTCAACTGTACACGAGTGATTATGCATTTCCCAGTGGTGAATTCAGTTCTATACATGGCAGCTACTATTTTGAAGTTTGTTTATTTCACGAAATCATTTGTTTCACTAATTATGCAAGCAAATTAGAAACGATTAGAATTTTCCTGTTAGTAAAAAAAATTGTTCAAAAAGTGTTCATTTGGAAAGACACTAAATTAATATATTCTTCTGTTGAGTGCATAAGTGCATACTGTGCCATTTGGGAAACACACAACATTTATTGATACAATCAGCCATGGAAATATATTCTAGTACATCTAAAAAAAAAAAAAAAACAAGACTTTAAGATGCACATTACAAATGCATTGTCTAGCCTTGTAATCCCCTTAGCCTTCAAAGGATACCAAAACATTGCTTTCTTCAGCGGACATTTAAACAAGTATAACGAATATAAGACTGACCTGAAGAATGAATGTATTTAGATGCGGGTAATCACACTCGCTCAATCAGCCTTTATCATTTTTGCATATGTAGCAGATTTTACTGTTTTTTTTTTTTATTAAATAAGTGAAGCTTTGGTGAAAAAAAGACTCCTGTATCTCCCCAAAAAGTCTATCTCAACTCTCCTGAAGGTTTTCTGCAAGTATTACAGTAAAGCGAGCACCTAAGTGAAGTTTGTTTCCTTTCTCATTCAGAAAGTAATCAGTGTATTTCTATGGAACAATGGTTCTGATTAAGCGAAGCCAGCAGCCATAAGTTCCAATCAACTCAGAGCAAAGTCTAATTTTCTTTATATATTTACACCCTACAAATGATTCTATGCCTCTCAAAACAAAGGCAAATATTTTGAAATATCGTTTTTTTTCTTTCTGAGTTCTCAGAGAGCCAGTAATGATTAACCATTATGTGTTTAATTGGTTCTTGACTGAACAAATGATATGTTTACCCTATAATTACACATCAGAATGAAATCCCAGCTAAATTATTGTGCGTTTACTCAGAGTTTACCAGCTTTGCATTTTTTCACAGCGCTAAGCGGCATATCCAATAAACTGATTTGATTATTGCATTTACTTTTGATTGACGCAAGTGACAGTGACATAATGTGTAAATGAAACGGCAGATGGGCATTCGTAATTAGAACTGCCTGTTTGATTTTTTAGGAGATTCTCGTTTATTCGCACATCAATATTTCTAAGGCTTGAGGGTCAAACATGGGACAGTTTAGTCTGTCATAAATGATCATTCAGCCATGAGCACTGCTTTTAAACCGAGGCACTTTAAATCTGTATAATATGGCCTCATGGTTAATTGCATAATTAAAATAAATGTGTTGCATTATAAAACAAAATGTCAAACCACATGGCACTTACTTTTTTTTTACATTTTAAACACTCCAACCACAACAACAAATTGCTTTATTATGGCTTTGCACATTAAATATTCTCTTCAACTAATATTCTTATACTCTTCAAACTAATATTCTTCAAATGACATTTTCTATTTGTTTGCTTGTTTATCTTGACGGTTCACAGCGAGGACTTTTGTTAATGGCGGCATAATCAGATTAATTTCCTATTAATATGTTAAACACCTTAATATTGACTTTGGCCTCAAGGTGGAAAGGCAAACATCATTGTCCTCTAGACGTGCTTTACCAACAGCCCATCAGCATGTTATTCCAGTTTCTACCCATTCTCTGTCAATACATGCAAAATTAATAAACCGCTTTAGAAATGTGGTCCCGATATTACTGAATGGAGTCTCAGATGTCTGAAGAAGCAACAACTGACACTTTTTTTTTGACTCAAGAAGACAATTTAAAAGTACAAACACAACATTTTCCAACTATTGGAATAAAATTCTAGGCAACACGGTGGCTCAGTGGTTAGCACTGCCGCCTCACAGCAAGAAGGTCACTAGTTCGAGTCCCGGCTGGGCCAGTTGGTATTTCTGAGTAGTTTTGTATGTTCTCCCCATGTTCATGTGAGTTTCCTCTGGGTTCTCCGGTTTCCCCACAGTTTCAAGACATGTGCTATAAGTGAATTGAATGAACTAAAGTGGCCGTAGTGTGTGGGTGTTTCCCAGTACTGGGTTGCAGCTGGACGGGAATGCTGCTGTTAACTTAGTGATTCATTCTGCTGTGGCGACCCCTGATGAATAAAGGGACTAAACGGAAGGAAAATGAATGAATGAATTCTCATGGGCTGCATGCAAAGACAAGCAACAGTGTGGTTTGGGGAATTTTGATTCAAGAAGAAATGACTTTAAATACTCATAATGATTGCTAATTTGAACTAAACCATAGTCAACAGACGGATCTATTTGTGTAAATGCAACTCTTTTAATTTCAACACACAAACAAAACTTAGTTATTTCATTTCAACGTGATTAAAGTCTTTAAATTGACAACAGTTGAATCTATTTTGTTTAAAGGGATATTTCACCCAAAAATCTAAATTCTGTCATTATTTCCTCATCACTTGTTCCAAACAGGTTTGAATATCTTTCTTCTGTTGAACACAAGTGGTAATATACAGCTCACCCTCGTAAAGCTAATACGGAAGTAACTGATACGGCAATTCATCAAAATTCCACTGGGCCTGGCTCCATAATAGAGCAGTTCTATTGACCCCAATGTTAAAATGATGTTTACAGCCTGGTACAAAGAAGATTTTTGGTGTATATAGCTAATATTACACTTCTGGGAGGGGGGTGAATTTTTTTTATAACTCATCCATTTCGTTTTAATTAAGTTATATTAAGTCTACATAATTAAGGGCATGGCCAATCGAGTGACAGCTAGGTCTTGCTGGTTGCCATCGCGTCACCTCAGCTGATTCCGGCTGATTTGCCGCTGAACTCAGCATATTCATCGTATTGTATTGTGTTGTTTTATGTAGCTTTACACAGTCAATTGCCTTTTGGAATTATTTCCTAAAATTATCAGATAATATGTCATGCTATGTGCACTTAATTGTGCTCACAAACCATTCAAGTGTGAGTGAAATTTTTATATACTTATATATCATATTTATAAACATATTAGTTTCATTGAAGAAAATGTTTTTAATCAGAAAATGCATTTATAATACTCTTTAAAACTTGAACGGACTCCAGAATCTGATGATGCCCGAACAAAATGGTGACGATTGGCCGCTCCCACTTGTAGCTTCATTTGCTCTGTTCAGAAACCTATGGGTGACGTCACAGATACTACTATTTTTTTTAGTCTATGGTTGAACACAAAGGAAGATATACCGAAGAGAGCAGAATGCAGCCATTGACTATGGATGTCAACAGTCGTTATTGTTGTTACACTCATCATTCTTTTGAATATCTTGTTTTGTGTTCAAGAGAATAAAGAAATACATTTTTGGGTGAAAGTTTACAACGCTTTACAGAGCACACTTTTTAAATGTTGCCCTGTCTGCTTATTACAGTTTAAACTTTTATTTTGATACAGTTCATTAAGTTAGTAGATAAAGTAGATAAATACAGGTCCCAATATTATGTAGCTTCTTTATTTATAAGATAAATTGTTTATGTTTAAGTTTACTATAATGGGCCTTTTTTCTAGCAACATATGGTAACACTAATGAGTCAAGTCGTACCTCTATTCCCCTGTGTTCTCTTGCACCCCTAATGCAGAAGTGAGTCACGACTACATACTGAGATTTTTTTTTGTAAATGTGGTTAAATTTTCCAGGGGTTAATTCAGCTGTAGAATGCAATTGTCACTCCTAATAATTACTGAACTGTGTGTACACAGAACAGGATTAAAGTATTATAGTATTAAGCATTACAAAGTGATTTGACAACTGAATTTAGCTGTGGTGTGCATACATTCCAGTACATACAGACATTCCAGTTAGTTCTTTAACAAATAGTCCAAGAATAATCTTTATTGTCAATCTGCAATGCTGTCCTGTATGATGTAATGCATTTTTTCTGAGTTAATTTACTTTCTATTTGTAAAGAAAAAAGACATTATTATTGAAATGTGCCTCACTAAATTGAAATGAACTGAATGGGAATCAAAATCCTAACTGAATATTTGAGAAAACTATATACAATTTACTAGCAAACAAAAGAAATCTTTGTTTAACTGAATGTTTTTAAAGAAAACCTCTGCTCATCGAATATGAATATATTTGAATAAGTGAAAATTATTATTGCAATTTTAAATAACTGCTTTTAATATTAATAGTTAAAATCAAATTGATACATTAGATCCTTTAGAAAGCATTACAATATGCAAAATAATTCTCTTTTTTGATTATTTTGTGTTTTATTTATTGCTTAATAATATTCTGGAAACTTTGGTCTTTTATATTTATATAGAAAACAGCTGATTTGATTTATAATTTAAAATAAGTTTTTGCTTACCAAGGCTATTATAATTACAATTTAAAATAACTTATATAAAAAAAATCTACGCCAATAGCCTAGTGGTACTGTGTCCTGACATATACTGTATAGCACAGAAGTGCTCGCGGAGACCTGAGATCGATTTCTGTTCTTTAGACTGATTTTACACTTTCCTGTCTAAAATCTCCACTGTGCTATATCATAATAAAGGTGAAAACCCCTAAAACAATTATTAAAATAACCTAAAAATAACATTACAATTTAAAATAACTGCTTTCTATATGATTAGATTTTAAAAGCAGATTGATACTTTACGTCCTTTATAAAACATGAAATGTGCCGATTTAGTGCTTACAGTAAATATATATATATTTTTTAAAATTATTTATTACTTAATCGTTTTGTGAAAACTGAACTATTCTTCAGGATGATTTCAAGCTTTTATCTGCTACAAACATGTACAGTACATCTGATCTCCATGACTGGTGTCTTTATCATCATGTAAAAGCAAAACCCCAATTATTCTTCTCTAGTGCCTGACGACATAGCAGCACATCTACTTACTGAAAGGCACTTGAAGGTCATTGGTTATCAAACACTCTTGCTTTCCACCTACACAGGAAACAATGGTAGCGTTTCCTGTGGTGCGTACATTCAGATGCTCAGGGGACCTGCAACACTCTGTACTCTTCAGGTGGAACAAACCCAAACGCTCTTCACATTTGAATCCTTTTAGTGTTCCTTCATGGTCCGACATGTTGTGCAACTGCGATACATGCCGTCTTTCTTTCTTTCAATAACCAAACTAGATTGTGATGCTTTTGCGTCACACATGTAAAAGTGTTGTCCTGATACTGGACTTTCTAGCTATGAAACTTTAAATGAATACTTTATTTTGATCAGTGCTTTAAAAAGTATTGATACACCATAGTGTTTTTGCTACAGTGATTACAATCTCTTTGCATGTTTTAATTACTTTATATGTCAGTTCAATTCTTCAATCATTGATCAATGTTAAGGATTCTTGTCCAGTCTGGTCAGTTGTTTAGATTTGTACTTGCGATTCCAGTTTTTAAAATAAAATAAAATAAAATAAAATAAAATAAAATAAAATAAAATAAAATAAAATAAAAAATACAATTAGATGAAATTAAATGATTTGTCCTTAAATCGAAATACCCCAAAATCACCTTTAAATGTGTCTAAATTTCGCTCTCAGCAATGCATATTACCAATAAAAAAATTGGGTTCTTCCAAATTTACAGTAGGAATGTATCAAATGTCTTCATTGAACATGATCTCACAAATATGCTTGGCCCTCCAGCAGTGCAAACCCATCCAAGTTCGGGTGCATTTATCTCATATAAACCTCATGAGAAGCCCCGCTTGAAGTTGAACACACCTACTCGCTGTCTGATTATTCAACCACGATGCACCCACACCGCTTAAAATAGAAAACGTTGTTAATTTTTTTTTCCCCTGTTGCTTCAAAGATTAAAGGCACACTGACTTTCCCATAGTCTGCAGTAACATGGTAAACAAAGTCAGCATGAAATCAAAATGTATTATTCTTATTTTTTACATGCATATAATAGTGCTTTATATAAAGAAAATGTATGTGTGCACTTCCTTATTTTATAAAAAAAAAATATATATTTTGCCTTTATTAAAACCCATAACCTCATAATCCCTTTCCCCTCAAAACAACTTTTTTTTCACTTCTGGTCACATGGAATCTCTTATGGGCGGGGCTATCAATGTGTCTCTTGTTTTTGTCCAATCATCTTCCCCCATCTTTTAGTTACTTCCAAAAATACAATCGGTTCCCAAAGGATGAATTCAAGCACCACCTAACATTTTTTCTCAATGTGGGACTCTTTTAATTGGATGTTGATCATGATAGAGGAAAAAATTACAATTTTAACATCCGTTTCATGCCAACTTGAAATGTGGGATCACTTAGGTCCAATCCCAATTCTACCCCTTAGCCCTTCCCCTTAACCCTACCCCTCGTTTTGCGCGTTCACATCAAGGGGTAGTGGTGTCCCAATTCTCTTTAGCTTGAAGGGGTAGGGCTAAAGGCAAGGGGTATACACCCCTTCGAACGAAGATTTTTCAGGACCACACTTAAAACGGAGGGGTAAGAAAATGTCCCAGAATGCACCTGGCACAGCGGCAGGATTGCTGAACCCGGAAGTAAGGAGATCCACAAATTAGTATTTTTTGTCATTATTACGAATTTTTACGACAAACAAACATATGTTTTATTATATTCATAACTGCGTTCGCGTTTTACCGTCATGCTTTAAAAAAAAAAAAAAAAACGCAAAAAAACCCCCCACTAAATTTCACGATCTATAATCCAAAATCATAACTAATGTACAGCCGTCATACAACATTCTGACACTCGATGACACTCGAATACCCTGTGAGTAATGTCTAGTGGCTGGTAATGAGCTTTTTACAGTGTCTGCTGTTATGTTAATGTTGTTTTCGTGTGTTTACATAGATAAATATGGCCCCGGAGTTAATGCACTGTACAGTTCCGATCTTATTGCCACATTAGATCGTTTTGATAACATAATATATGCCTTCAGTGATTTCCTGAAGATAAACACCAAACAATAACACAACTGGAATAACTACAGCAGTCGTGATCGTCTGCTCTTATATGAAGCAAGAGATCGCGATGACATATGATGACTTGTGCAGGTGTTGAAGTGCTGTCCCAATTCTTAGGGGTAAGTTTTGAAGACCTTCTCCTTAATCCTCGGTTGTAAGGGACTAGGGGAAGGGCCAAGGGGTAGGGGTACAAAAATAGAATTGGTATTATGCCTTAATGTTAGCGGTCTGACACATATAATATAGAATAAAGTAAATAGAATGAAGTAGAATAATAACCACCTGCTTGTATTGAATAAACCCGTAGAGTACAATGGTGTGAAATATACATAAATAGACACATAAATATTGAAATGAATGTGTTCATTAACCATAAAGAATATCTGAAGTACCTGAAAGAGCCTGTGTTAGCTTCAGCGATTGTTATCTGGGATTATTACACTACTATCTGGAATACTCTATTCTGATTGGTCAGTTGTCACATTCCAAGGTATGTTATTACACTGGCTAATTCGTTCACATCCATATACTTACATTCATATTCATATGTATCAGATTGCCTATCACACTGCAAAGCTTTTGCTACCTCTCTGCAACTCTCACATGGTCACCCACTGAAGCTAAGCAAGGCTGCGCCCGGTAAGTACCTGAATGGGAGACCACGTGGGAAAACTAGGTTGCTGTTGGAAGTGGTGTTAGTGAGACCAACAGGGGCACTCAACCTGCTGCCTGTGTGGGTTCTACTGCCCCAGTATATTGATGGGGACTCTATACTGCTCAGTGAGTGCCGCAGTTTCATTTCTGTCATCTTTGCATTTTTGGCGCCATCTTGTGACAGAATAATGTGCAAGTTTGTGTATACTTCATCCAACTCTTTTTTGTTGTTGTTGTTGTTTCTGTCAACTTTGCATTTAATTAAAGGATAAATAAACTATTATGGCTTAGAACAATGCTTTGTCCATGTGATTTATATTTAATAAATAAACATAAGCCTCTCAGGAGGAAAGTCCTTACCCCAGGTGGAAGAGTTCAAGTATCTTGGGCTTTTGTTCTCGAGTGAGGGAAAGAATGGAACGTGAGATTGACAGGCGGATCGGTGCAGCGGCAGCAGTAATGCAGTCGATGTACCAGTCCGTTGTGGTAAAGCAGGAGCTGAGCCAAAAGACAAAGCTTTCGATTTACCGGTCAATCTACGTTCCTACTCTCACTACTCTCAGAAGTCAGCTGAGGTGGCTCGGGCATCTGTTTTGGATGCCTCCTGGACGCCTACCTTGGGAGGTGTTCCAGGCATGTCCCACCGGGAGGAGGCCTCGGGGAAGACCCAGGACACGCTGAAGGGACTATGGCCCCGTTTACACTAGTGCGTTTTAGTTTTAAAACGGCGTTTTAGCATGAAAACGATCCGCGTCCACACTAGCATTTCACACAGAGTCTCTCAACAGATGTCCCTCCACACTATTGCAGCGAAATGTATATCACGTGACCATTCGCGCACTCTGAGCATGCATGTTCAAGTATAAACAGGAAGCATGCGTCTCGCTGGTTCTTCCCGGTGTAACCCAAAACCGGCGTTCTAAATGGGGCTTAAGCGGCTGGAAACGTGAGCGATTAGCGAGTGCTGGAACAGTAGGACATTGGTTCTCCCAATGCTCCCATTTCTGTGTCCAGCAGACATGCCTCTGTTTTCTGATGTGTGCGTTTTGCCCCATCCACACTGAGACGGAGCAGCAGCGTTTAAAAATGAAAACGGCCTCTCCAGCGTTTACAAAACGCTCCGTTTTCGCAGCTCAAAAACTCTGGCGTAGTGTGGACGGATGGCGTAACCGTAGCAAAACTTAAGTGTTTTAAAACCATGTCTCTCGGCTGGCCTGGGAACGCCTCTGGATCCCTCCGGAGGAGCTGGAGGAAGTGTCTGGGGAGAGGGAAGTCTGGGGTTCTCTCCTAAGACTGCTGCCCCGCGACCTGGCCCCGGAAAAGCAGTAGAAAATGAATGAATGAAAAAGCCTCTCAGGCTTCACTCTGCTATTGCAACCTCCAGGATGTATTTTATCTCTAACATATCATCACTGACCAATCAGAATCAAGTATTCAAGACAACCACTTTAAAGTTTCCGTGAAATTAAAATATAGACTTTTTTCCGTTACATTTATTTATTTTAAATGCTTGTATCAGGGGCCTCACGGTGGTGCAGTGGGTAGCACAATCGCCTCAGAGCAAGAGGGTCACTGGTTCGAGTCTCGGCTGGGTCAGTTGGCATTTCTGTGTGGTGTTTGCATGTTCTCCCTGCGTTGGCGTGGGTTTGCTCCGGGTGCTCTGGTTTCCCACGCAAGTCTAAAAACATGTGGTATAGGTGAATTGGGTAGGCTCTGTGTGAATGATTGTATATGGATGTTTCCCTGTGATGGGTTGCGGCTGTATATATGCGTACCCGCTGCGTAAAAAAGATGCTGGATAAATTGGCGGTTCATTCCGCTGTTGCGACCCCAGATTAATAAAGGGACTAAGCAGAAAATGAAGGTTTGTATCAGTATGTTAGTTTAAACGATAAGCTAGTGTGTCACAAAACAGAGACAAAATTCGCTTCTTATTTGCTTTTCCTTTGATGCGCTTGAGCTCAACCAGCTCTCACTGGCAGAGCTGTGATAAAAACGAAGCACTACTGGCTGTAATTTACAAAGAGGAGGAGCTACTCTATGTCCCGCCTCTCTTCGTGTTTTAGTTTAGATTACGTCAAATTTCAAACAAAAAATGCACATTTCAAAGCACGTCATGGGACCTTTAAGACAGGTTTTCCTCAGTTGTTTATTCTCACGTTTGAGCATTTTAAAACAGGTATTTTGGTATAATTTGACACACTTTGCCAGTCTACTGAAGGGAATATTTCAGAATTTATATCAACTGAAAGACTGATTCTTTCACTAACACACATTGTATTTTTCTGCTTTACAGTGTAAAAGCAACACAAAGAACGTCCCCTCAAAGGACATGAATAAAACAAGGACTTCAAGGGAAACAGATGATATTACTTCAACGGCTTGTCAAGGAAATCAACAGGATGTAATCGGTCTGAAATCATGGAAATTTCCAGGAGACAAATTATCTTTCATAACGAGGCTCAACTTCAAGAGAATATCAATGAACCGGCCCTTGATGTGTCAGGATAGTCAAGCTGATGAGCTTCTGCAATGATGATAAGAGGAAGTATTACAGAGCAGGTCATCACGTCGCTCTATAATTAACATGCAATTTTATGAGACCGTGTTAAAGTTTAATGCCTATAATAAACTAAATGCATGCACTATTTTATATTTTTTTGAATGAGAGGAAACTATAAAAGCAAAAACTAGAGCTAGTGTTTAACGAGATGTAACATTTCTCTGAAAATAGATACACTAAAATGCATAGTATCCATGTTCTAGAACAAAGATCAAATACTGTAGTTCTATATACTACTACCACTACTTCTACATAAACAACATGTTTTGCAGCTTTAGGGAAAATGAAGACCACCATATAGTTTATGACTAAGGCCCCGTTTACACTAGTGCGTTTTAGTTTTAAAAAGGCGTTTTAGCATGAAAACGATCCATGTCCACACTAGCGTTTCACACTAGCGTTTCGCATTAGACATTCACATTCACTCTGGGCATGCGCGTTCGAGTATAAACAGGAAGCATGCGTCTCGCTGGTTCTTCCCGGTGTAACCCAAAAGTGTGTTGGAACGAGTGCTGGAACAATAGCTTGCCTCTTGCGAATATATGCAGCTGTTGTAGTAAAAAAGGCAGAGTTTAACTGCACAATAGCGCCTAAAACGGACATTGGTTCTCCCAACGCTCCCATTTCTGTGTGCAGCAGCCACGCTCCAGTTTTCCGATGTGTGCGTTTCCCTCATCCACACTGAGACAGAGCAGCAGCGTTTTAGAATGAAAACGGCCTCTCCAGCATTTCCAAAATGCTCAGTTTTCGTGGCTTAAAAACTCCGGCGTAGTGTGGATGAATGGCGTAACCATAGCAAAATTTATGCATTTTAAAACGAAAATGCACTAGTGTAAACGGGGCATGAAACTTCATTGTTGTTCCATTCTTTAAATTACTGATGACACTTCCTCCAAATTTCAAAATCAGAAGACTTTCATTTTAGTGTCACTGTCACTTCAATGTTTGCAACTGATATTTTGGTCAAAATATTAAGAATCCATAATCAGTGAAACAGTGAATGCCAGTAGATATACTGTACCATTTCCCAGCTATACAAAATAATATGCATCGTGCAAACATAATGCATCATAATATAATCATGCAATCGACAAACGCAACAGTAATCTGCTTGGGGGTATTTTAAATTGTAAAATAATCTAATTATAAGTACTTCATTTAGGAATCTGATCACATAATCCAGATTACATGTAATTAGTTAAAACCCAGCACGCATCTAGAGACAATATTTGATGCTTGCATTTTGTATACAAGTCTCTTCTTTATTTATAATAAATTTTCATTATGATAAGTTAATAATACTCTACTAAAATCTTAGGCAAAAATTATTTCATTACATATTTTTCTGTAAAAATTCTGACCTGTACTTATAAAAATATTTTAAAAAATGATCATTCAAAACGTTATTATATTTTTATTAATTTATATGGGGCGCCACAGTGGCGTAGTGGGTAGCACAATCACCTCACAGCAAGAAGATCGCTTGTTATTAATAATTATAATATATAATAATAATAATATATTATATATATAAAAATTTTTAAATGACCTCAGAAATAGGAGACAAATACTGTATATGTCACAGGCAGTATATTTGATTTTAGCAAATAAAATAATTCTACAAAATTGGAAGTCAGGTTACATGCTTGTTTCAGAAACTTGGATTAGGAGTTTGAGTTATGTGTTGCCCATGAAAGAATTGAGATATAGGTTGGCAAACAAACAAAACATATTTAACGATTTTGATTCAAAATCTGGAAGCCAATTAGGCTTTATATTAGTGATGATGAGTTGTAACTCTTTATAGGCTGGACTGATTTGGCATACATCAAGTTTACGAGACTACACACCTCTCTGTGAATTATTTTTTTATTATATTTAATAATTTTTTCTTATGTCTGTGTCCAGCATTGTGTATATTGTGAAATGGCCTTTGTACTCTTCTGTTCTAGTTAAGGTTAATGTTTATTTACTCATGCTAAAAACAATAAAAAATAAATATACAAAAGATTTAAAATGAAAAAGAATCTGACAAGATGTTTTGGTAAATAAATTACTGGTAAGCTAAACCAAAGTTTAGAGTGTGGCTTCTGTAAACCATGGTAAAAATGCAAGATAAAGTAACTGAAACACAAAAAAACAAAAAGACACAAGTGAGGCGTAGTTATGAGCAACATAATGGGTAAACAAACCAGGCAAACTTTCAGTCACTTTGGCAATTGTCAATACCAAGCTAACAAGAACTGGGAGCAAACTTAATTTAAGGTGCCACATAATAATCAAGTAGATCACATGATCAGACCAAATAAATAAATAAATAAAACTAATACAAATAAAGAAATAATAATCAAAATATAAACATCAAAATAATTCAGAAAAAAAGAGTGTGTGCAGTACAAAAGAGTGTAACTGCAGTTACTATTTATTTTTTGGCCTAGGCATTTATTGAATTGTTATGAAGGTGCATGATAGACAATTTCTTTAGATCACACACTCAAAACAGACCAAACCAGACCATTCATTAATTAATTTTCTTTTCGGCTTAGTCCCTTTATTAATCCGGGGTCGCCACAGCAGAATGAACCGCCAACTTATCCAGCACATGTTTTACGCAGCGGATGCCCTTCCAGCTGCAACCCATCTCTGGGAAACATCCATACACACTAATTCACATTCATACATGGACAATTTAGCCTACCCAATTCACCTGTACCACATGTCTTTGGACTGTGGGGGAAACCAGAGCACCCGGAGGAAACCCACGCGAACGCAGGGAGAACATGCAAACTCCACACAGAAACGCCAACTGACCCAGCCGAGGCTCTAACCAGCGAACTTCTTGCTGTGAGGTGACAGCATTACCTACTGCGCCACTGCGTCGCCCAAAACAAAACAAAACAAAACAAAACAAAAAACAAATGAAAACAAACAAACGAAATATAACATTTTGCTTAGAAAAATAATAATAAACAGGAATGCATTCTACAGTATATGCCCAGAAAATATGAAGCTGTTTTACACTTTTATCTTTGACCCACATTCTTTTTCTCTTAGCGTGCACCACTTAGTGTTTAAACAAGATCGTATCCATACATTTTAAAACATTAATACCTTAAATCTTTTCAACCAACTCAAATGTATCTCTCTCTCTTCTGTATTTGCACAGTTCTGGAATAATCGTGACCTTTTCTAAGGCGATTTCTTGAAAAGGACAGCTCGCATGCCCTAAATTTCACATGAAGGTGAACAGCGACAGATGACACAGACTAGTAGAGTTTTCAGCGTGTAAGTGCTGAGAAACTCCCCGAAAAAAACCTGCTGCTCCTGCTGTCAGGCCAAATGCCAAACCTCCTGCCTGCTTCAGCCATACTTACCCTGGGAAAATGAAAATGTCACTTCCGAAATATCATGAAATATCCGCATATTTCATGAGGTTATATCACATTAGATCTGATGTATGACCTGTCGAGAGTTTGTAAGTGGATGCTATTAGCGTGAGGACGTCCTCGAACATGAAACGACGCAAAGAAAGATTAATTGAGCAGAAACAACAGGATGCATAAACAGAGAAATTCAAACGTGCCGAAGTCCTTTGACTATCAGACATCAGTTCCCCACCGTCACGCGCGTGACAGATACGGCAAGGACGTTTTAGGAGTTGTTTGACGGCGTGTTAACAGAGGCTAGTGTGTCTAAGGAAACATCTTTGCTATGGTAATGTGTCTCTCTTGTACGGAAACCTTCTGAATAATAAACATCGCTGCATTTGAAAGTCAACTACAAGGTGTCAGACTTGGTGACAAACAAATACGACGATTAATGAATGAGACAGTTTGTAATATAGATTCTGGACAGTGTATAATGATCTGTGGTGTTTCTATATGCAAATCTAATGCGTGGAGATATATGAAAATGGCACAGTAAAGATTTAACATAAAACTGAAGTCAAAATTATTATAATTTAAAAAATATATCTCTCACAGGGCGTCACGGTGGCGCAGTGGGTAGCACGATCGCCTCACAGCAAGAAGATCGCCGGTTAGAGCCTCAGATGGGTCAAGTTGGTGTTTGCATTGCTTGCTCTGGTTTCCCCCACAATCCAAAGACATGCGGTATAGGTGAACTGGGTAAGCTACATTGTCCATTTGTGTGTGAATGAGCGTGTATGGATGTTTCCCAGTGATGGTTTGCAGCTGGAAGGACATCCGCTGCCTAAAACATTTGCTGGATAAGTTCATTTGGCTGTGGCGACCCCAGATTAATAAAGGGACTAAGCCGAAAAGAAAATGAAAGAAATATTTCTCAAATGATGTTTAACAGATCAAGGAATTTTTCACAGTATTACCTATAATATTTTTTTTCTTCCGGAGAAAGTCTTGTTGTTATTCTTTTTTTTATTTTTATTTTTTATGGTCAATATTATTAACCCCCTTGACCAATATGTATATATTTTTTCAATTGTCTACAGAACAAACCACTTTTATACAATAATCGGTCTAATTACCCTATCTTGCCTAATAGGGCTTTGCAATATGGACAAAATAATCATCTTGCGATTTTTTTGAACGAATACTGCGATTGCGATTTTATTTACGATTTTGGCAGCTGTTTTTGCTTTTTCAAACAAGCTACATACACACATTCTAAATATATTCAGTGCACAAGAAGTGCAGAACAAAACATCTCACAATGAAATAACATAGTATTCAGTTTAATAAATAAAACTGTAGTAAAATTGTCTTTAAAACAGACAACATAAAATAAACAAAGATTAACCTCAACTCTAGTTAAACACACTGTACACAGTAGTACTAACTGCTGGATAAACCAAACTGTAATAAAATATCTTAAAAACAGACAACATGAACAAAATAAAGATGAACTAACCTTAATTCCAGTCATAACATTAAATAAAAACTAACGTAAATCAAAGTTCAGGTGGGCTAACAATTCTGTTTCTATTGTATTTAAAATATTTGACATATTAGAAATATTGCAAAAACGTTCATTTCAATGTTTTCGACCATTTCGACCAAAAAAAAAATGTAATGTTTTTTTTACATGCTTGTTCAAGTTTGTTTCATGTGCATCTTAATAAATCAGATCATTGCTGATCAATCTCACTAATTCAATTGAAAAATGCAAACTCATATTATATTTATTTAATACAGATTGATATATTTCAAGTGTTTCATTCATTCATTTTCCTTCAGCTTAGTCTCTATTTCAGAGGTCGCCACAGTGGAATGAACAACCAACTATTCCAGCATATGTTTTACGCAGCGGATGCCCTTCCAGCTGCAATCCAGTATTGGGAAACACCCATACACACACTCATGCACTACAGCCAATTAAGTACATCCAGTTCACCTATAGCGCAAGTGTTTGGACTGTGGGGAAACCGGAGCACCTGGAGGAAACTCCACACAGATATGCCAACTGGCCCAGCCGGGACATGAACCAACGACCGTCTTGCAGTGAGGCAACAGTGCTAACCACTGAGCCACCCCATTTCAAGAGTTAATTTCTTTTCCTTTTAATGATTTTGGCTTGCAGCTAATGAAGCATTCAATATTCCATAAATTTGAATATTACTTATAGACAAGAAATTAAAAAAAGGATTTTAACAGAAATGTTGATCAACTTGTATGTCATATATTTCATTTGCATCAGATATATACATTACCGGTCAAAAGTTTGGGGTCTGTTTTTTTTATTCATAGTTTTTTCATCAAAGGTGCCGTTTATTAAAAGTAAAAAAAAAAAAAAGTTAAATTGTTAAATATTTATTAAAATTTTAAATAACTGCTTACTGCAGTCATTATTGCTTTTATTACTGTTACGAATAATAATAATTATAATAATAATAATTAAAATAAGACTGATTTTTGAAAGATCATGTGACTTGAGTAATGAAGCTGAAAATTCATCTTTAAAATGACTGGAATAAATTACTAAATTAAATTATAAACTACCTTTGACCAGTTATTTTATAGTGCAAGAACATTTCACTATGTTACAATATTGTACTGTATTTTTGATTAATTTATTGCAGCCTTGGTGAGCAGGAGAAGCTTATTTTAAAACATTTATAAATCATACTGACCCCAAACTTTTGAGTATTGTATATCAGATTTTGATATAAAATATACATACAAAGGTTTTCCTTTTAGAGTGTAATATACTGTTTGTGCATATCAGATCGGCAAAGTAAAAAGCACAAAAAATGTTGATACCACTTAAAAATGCAAAAATTGGCATAGTGCCATGTGAAGGAAATTGTGCTTTAGTGAATTAGTGCTCTATGCTTTAATATAAAAAACATATATATATATATATATATATATATATATTTTTTTTTTTTGCTCAAATATGGTTTTACATGATCTGTTTGATGTGTCGTTTGATTCAGGTGAAGCTAAACACTGACAAAACAAATGTATTATTGCTTTTGAAGTGTCTGAAGCTGATACTGGTGATAATGGTATAGATGTCCAAGGAAAAACCTTTTCTTTTTTCTTTTTTTGCAGAATTAGGCTAGTAGATGACCGAAGGCTGTAAATAATAATATGCTGAACATTAATAACACACTCATGACTGTCTGCAGGCCAATCAAATCACTCTGGGCTTTTCATGAGGCAGGGCATTGTTGAAACCAAAGCTTAATCAGAAAGTTTGACCCTAAAACCCCACAGTAAAAAATATTCGTAAATTGTCAGTTTTCCATATTTTGTAATTCATGTTTTTATTATTTTCCCAATTTATTTAAGTTTTTGAATTGTATTATGAGACCTTGATCTTTCTTCCAACAACTTTTAACCATGAAAAGTTTGAAAAAGTGATTTTTATGAACATTTTGGATAGTTTTAAGTGAAATATTGTCTGGGTTGATGATGTATATTACTGTACAAAAACTTAACCCGCCAGTACATTCTCTGTTATTTTACAGACTTATTTCTCTGTATATTATTTCTCATTCATTCATTCATTCATTCATCCATTCATTTTCTTTTCGGCTTAGTCCCTTTATTAATCCGGGGTCGCCACAGTGGAATGAACCCCCAACTTATCTAGAATTGGTTTTACGCTGCGGATGCACTTCCAGCTGCAACCATTCTCTGGGAAACATCCATACACACTCATTCACACTCATACACTACAGACAGTTTAGCCTACCCAATTCACCTATACCACATGTCTTTGGACTGTGGGGGAAACCGGAGCACCCGGAGGAAACCGACGTGACCACGGGGAGAACATGCAAACTCCACACAGAAATGCCAACTGACCCAGCCGGGGGCTCAAACCAGCGACCTTCTTGCTGTGAGGCGAACGTGCTACTCACTACGCCACCATGGCGCCATTATTTCTCACATATTATATTATATCAAACAACTAAAATGTTAATAAAAGTCACTTTGCTAAACTGTAGAGTTGAATTTTTAACATTAAAAGTCGACAAAGCAGAGATCAACATCCTAAAATGCAATTCACAACCGTAAATAAACAGAAAACACTTGAAAAATCACGAAAACACGGAAACCGTTAATTAACAGTTGTTGTTTTTTTCTTTACAGAACTGTTAAGCAGCACCATATACGTAATCTTTTTATTTTTTTAAGTAAAGTGTCAGTGCTACCAACAACTACAATTTTCATCTGCAATGTTTTGAAATGCCTATGCAATACAGCTAAACACCCTTCAGTGAAAATACTGTAGATGCTTTATGCTTCTAATTTAAACATTCATGGTGTTAATGAGTTTCTAACGCCATTCCTCAAAGAAAGTGTATAGCGTGTATGAATGCGAATTCATAAAAGAGCTCCACTGGTGGCCAACTATGAAGCTCTACTTTTGAAAGTGCAGCTTTAATGCAAGTCATTAAAGTGAATGTCTTTGCCGGCCTGCTGATTTCTCAGTGATCTATTCAAATCAGCATCAGTATTCTGCACCATATATAAGGCAGTTAATTAAGCAAGTGCAAACAAATCAGACTGTCTATGCCTCAGCTCTCTGGGCCACGCTAAAAAACCAACAAGCTATTTGCTGTTCAATAATGTGCATTCTGGAGTAATGTTTGTAGAGTTTTAAATGTTATATGAGCCAAAGTGGGGTTTATTTATAAACTAATTTCGAGAGGATCACGTGCTTATGATTGAACACAGCTGGTACCACATCAGCTTAGCATATTGCACCAATCAGACGAATCCTGACACACTATAAATTACCAGAGCTTTCTACTGCAGTCATCTTCGTCTTGAAGAATCCCCCCTCCTACCCCAACTCCTCCCCTTCTCTGATACGGCAGCACGGTGGCCCAGTGGTTAGCACTGTTGCCTCACAGCAAGAACGCCGATGGTTTAGCCTCTCCCCAAGCTAGTCGGTGCTTCTGTGTGGAGTTTGCATGTTCTACCAGTGTTTGCGTTGGTTTTCCCCGGGTTCTCTGGTTTCCTCCCACTGTCCAAAAAAACATACAACATAAGTAAATCGACTACTTTAAATAGCCTCTTAAGGCAACTCTAGTCAGATATATCTCAGCACGTTCACAAGCGGGGGGAGCTCTCGAGACGCACCTGAGCTCAAACTCTCCTCTCGCCCTTTAAACCGGAGGAAGCCCCGGGCTTAAGGATATTCTGAGCTCAGGCTCTCTCCTGGGACAGCATGCCAAATATGCTTTATTACCAATCATCAGCTAAGTGTGAACTCTTGAAATTATTAATACATGCAAGCTAAATTATTAAGTTCTAGAATATGACTATACCTTTAAAAATGATAGGGTTTTAAATGCATTGCTGTAATTCAAACACATAAATAAATACACAAATAATGAAAATGATAACACTAAATCAATAACAATAAATAATTAGTAAATAAAAATACACTAAGATGAATTTTAAAAAACCTACAAAAATACATATATTTTAATGTAATTAAATATTTTAAATTTTAATTACATTTGCTAGAAGGAACTCACATGTGCAATAAGTGTAATCATGCTTGCATATATTAAGAAGAGATAATATCATCAAAAACAGCCTTATTAAAGTTTTTATAATTAAAGCAGAATATAAAAAATCTCAAACTAAATAATTTATATAATAATACATAATTTGAATAAAGTTTTAAAAATTATGAATGAAATGAATAAAATAAAAAATGAATGCTCAAGTTGAATAAAGATAACATAAAAGTCATAAATACTACGTAGACACATTTTTAGTAAATACTTTAAGTAAATTACTACAACTTTAAGTAAAATGAACATGTTTTTTATAATCAGCAGTGTCAACAAAAATAACAGTGCCATTACACTATCTTGTAAAAAATAAACATCTAAAATAAATTGTTTAAAAAATAAAAGTGTAAAATAAGCAAATTGTTATGATCACCAGCGATCTAGCGGCTGCAGAACTACAAGATCCAGTCCTGCACCACTCTCACACCTGGCCTGGATCCTGTCTGATTGTAAACACTCACAGCTGATGCTGATCAAAGAATGATTACATGGGCTATAAAGACAGCACAGTACACACACATTGTTGCACAGTCTTGTTATACTGTTAGTGGTGCGATTGCCTTGCCTTCCATGTTTGATTCTAGCCTTGTTTGTTTGTTTATTTCTATCTGCTGGCTGCCTTTAGGCCATCTGCCTGTTTTATGACCACGGCTTTGGATTTGCCTGTATCTGTTTGCCCCTGTGTTGACTGTTGCTTGCCTGAATATTCTTGATAAACCTGCGTTTGGATCCTCACCTCCTTTGTACAGCATCTACCTCACATGACAAAAATGCATTATCATTTGGATTTTCGAGATGACACCCTTTAGTAAAACGGCTAACTTTGAAAAATGTCTGGTATACCATGAAATGTACACTGACCGGCCACTTTATTAAGTACACCTGTCCAACTGCTTGTTAGCGCACATTTCTAATTAGCCAATCACATGAGAGCAACTCGAAGCATTTAGACATGTAGACATGGTCAAGATGATCTGCTGTAGTTCAAATCGAGGATCAGAATGGGGAAAAAAAGGTGATTTAAGTGACTTTGAACATGACATGGTTGTTGGTGCCAGACAGGCTGATCTATTTCAGAAACTGCTGATCTACTGGTATTTTCACGCACAACCATGTCTAGGGTTTACAGAGAATGGTCTAAAAAAGAGAAAATATGGATCCATCCTGCCTTGTATCAATGGTTCAGGCTGCTGGTGGTGGTGGTGTAATGATGCGGGGGTGTTTTCTTGGCACACTTTGGGCCCATTAATACCATTGAGCATCATGTCAACGCCACAGCCTACCTGAGTTTTGTTGCTGACCATTTCCATCCCTTAATGATCACAGTGTACCTATCTTCTGATGGCTACTACCAGCTGGATATCGCGTTTAAGCGCAAATCATCTCTTTTTGGATTCTTGACCATGACAATGAGTTCACTGTACTGAAATGGCCTCCACAGTCACCAGATCCTCAATCCAATAGAGCACCTTTGGGATGTGGTGAAACGGGAGATTCGCATCATGGATGTGAAGCTGACAAATCTGCAGCAACTGCGTGATGCTATCCTGTCAGTATGGACCAAAATCTCTCATGAATATTACCTTGTCGAATCTATGCCACGGAGGATTAAGGCAGTTCTGAAGGCAAAAGGGGGTCCAACACGGTACTAGTAAGGTGTACCTAATAATGTGGCCGGTGAGTGTACATCAACCAATGAGACACAGTTTTCTGGAAGGCATATAAAAAAAAAATCTCCTACGCATTCTGCCATTTCTCTAAGCCTAAATCCTAAGAGAAGTGGACTTAATCAAGATGGCCTATTTTGCAGACTGCCTTAGCTTTCCCGAAATGAATTAGCTCTTTCATCAAAACAAATTCACAGTGTGGCCACTGGGAGAGAAAAAGGCATGCGCTCTGAGCTCTTTAATCGCTAAACCGAGCTGAACATTCAAACACTTAGCCCTACAAGTAGATTCAGAGGTTGCTATTTCCGTGTTTGTGCTGATTAAATGTAGATTTTTGCCTCAGAGACGGAGGGGCCGGGATGTCATCTCTCATTGTGAGAAGTTTACTGAAGTCGAGTCTGCTTTACCTGCTTGCCTGGATAATCCCAGCTCAATTATTCACTTTTGCAACCTGAGGCAAGTAATATCAATGACTTGCGGGGGATTAGAATAAACAAGATGGAAAAAGCCAGACGTAAACACACCAAGAGGCCTGCTGTGAGCTGAAGAAACAACAGAAATGCACAGATGTTTCTGCAGAGGTATAGCGTATACTGGATACTGTATATACACAGAGCCCTAGACGTCTGTGCATTAATAAATGATGCTCAACACCTTAATATGTTCATTCAGAGCAGATTCACCGGCAATAAACAACAGCAAGTTGAACTGTCAGTAATGCAACACAAAACAAAACAAAAACTACAAGTGTACAAAAATGGTACAAATGTAATAAATCTAAAATAGTAACCTACACTGTTAATTAACACTTGTGTTTTCTGTTTATTTACAGGTGGGAATTGCATTATGGGATGTTGATCTCTGCTTTGTCCACTTTTGATGTTGAAAATTCAACTCTACAAATTAACAAAAGGACTTTTATTAACATTTTAAGCAGTTTGAAATCATATAATGTATAAGAAATAATATGGGGCGACACGGTGGCTCAGTGATTAGCACTGTCGCCTCACAGCAAGAAGGTTGCTGATTCGGGTCAGTTGCCATTTTTGTTTTTCTCGGGGTGCTCCGGTTACCACCACAATCTAAAGACATGTGCTATAGGTGAACTAGATAAACTAAATTAGCCATAGTCTATGAGTATGGGACGATAACCGGTTTCAAGGTATACCGCAGTTTGGAAAAGTCAAGGTTTTAATACCATCTAAAGTTTCTGTAATACCGTTCCTAAGGGATGTGTAAGATTTTTTATTAATTATTTATTTAATTTTCTTGAACGACTATCTCTAGCAGAAAAATATCAAAAGCGGTCGTTTTAAATTGTAAAGAAATCTGTGTTTTTGAAACTAATGAAGACACCAGAAGTCAATAATTCATTTTCATTATTTAGCCTGACATGTTTACTGCTCCCAAACATTATAAATCTTTCTCAAAATAGATTACATTGTGATCAAAGGGGGAAAAAACTTCTTGTTTCTCAACCAGACATTTAAAAATAATATATTTTAGAAAGTAATCACAATACCGTGAAACCTAGATATTATAATCCAAGGTTATCATAGCGTCAGAATCTTATACCGGCCCATGCCTATCTATGAGTGTGCGTGAATGAGTGTATGGTTGTTTCCCAGTACTAGGTTGCGGCTGGAAGGGCATCCACCGCAAAAAAAATAAAAACATGTATTACAAGGTATTTGTAGCGTAATATACACCAACCCAGAAAATATTTCACTTTAAACTATTAAAAATGTTCATAGAAGTCACTTTTTTACTTTTCAAGGTTAAAACTTGTTGGTAGAAAGATCAAGGTCTCATAATGCAATTCAAAAGCAGAAATTAAAAATTAAAACATGAATTACAATGAACAGATATATCTATTTCAATTCTCATACATTGAAATGCAATTATTTTGCCTTTTATTTTGGATTGTTATATTTTTTATAGTTTTTTTTTAATTGAATGTGAAATAATACATACATAGAAGATTTGACAAGACTCCACTTAATTATTTTGTTACATATATAGTATATAACAGTGGTTCTCAAACTTTTTTCACCAAGTTCCACCTCAGAAAAAAATTGTCTCTCCAAGTACCACTATGATTGTATTAAAATACAGTAGCATAGTAGGTCTAATTAAGCAGCTACAGCACTGCACAGTTCAAAAACGAGGCTGATTAATTCTTATTATGAATATTTATTATTGTCAGCCACATTAAACATTAATTAGTTTGAACATGAACACTATACTGTGCATTAAGGTAAAAAAATAAATAATTAAAATGCAACGTTTGAATTAAAATGTGCTTTTAAAGTTAATTAAAATTGCACTGTACTTATGCGAAAAGAAAACTAAAAAGGATTATCTAAAAAGTAGACTATTCGTTAAGTTCCCTGGACCTCATAAATATAGGCTGTATGTCATCATATTCATAAATATGTTGCATGTTTATATGACTTATTTGTATGTTTTTTAAATGTAAACATTAACTTGTATTTTAAATATCTAATAAAGATAATAAATATAAAGAATTGCATTTACATACTTAAATTAGAAATTAGATCTGCTTACTGCGCGTTAGAGAAGGTTTTGTGTGTCAGAAAAGCAAGTGATTAAACCATACCTGTCAACATTAGGATATAAAAATGCGAGATACGCCCCCAACAACTGTAACAAATATGAAAGGGAAATTAGCTTCAAATGATAGAATACATAATAAACATTAGAAAATTGAACATAAAATAAAAGGTTTAGCCTTTAAAATCTATTAACTGATCACATCAGTGTTATTGTATGCGTCAAAAAAAGTTTATGAATTTTTTTACTTTAATTATTTAGAGATTCCTCCACGTACCACTAGAAAGAAGCCTGCTTACCACCAGTGGTACACGTACCACAGTTTGAGAACCACTGGTATATAATATATCTTCCATTGTGTTCAGAAGAAAGAAACAGAAGAAACAAACAAACATTTTTGGAAGAAGAAGAGGAGGTCTAAATGATAAAAACTTTTTTTTTTGGTGAACTATCCCTTTATTATTATTATTATTATTATTATTATTATCTGGCTAATGTCTGGCCAGGGATAGCCTAGCTGCAGACGTGCATTCGTGTAACATGCGTTCAGAACAGCCATAATATTATGAGTGCAAACGCCCGTGATGAATGTACATTCATGATTATATTCATGTATATATCATTATTTACAATAATATTTCCTCAACTGTTACCATTTTAAAGCAACTCAGTACTATATGGCACAAACATAAGTTGCTGCATGTATGAGTTAAATTATGAAGAATGAGGAAGATCCGGCTTTTGCTTTAATCCTTTCCGCAAGTTAAAGTTAAGTTCCGCTGCTTTAAAATGGTAACAGTTGAGGGAATATTGTTGCAAATAATGATATATAGAGGCATACATGAATATAATCATGAATGTACATTAATCGTGCGCGCGAGCATTTGCGCTCATGTCGCTGTTCTGAACCCCTTTAACATGTTACAAGAATGCGCGTCTGCAGCTAGGCTACTCTCTCCCTGGCCAGACATTGGCCAGATATTATTATTAATAACAACAACAATAATAATAATAAATAAATGAAAAACAAAAAATAAGTCGTGATCATGACATAACATCTTGTTGTTATGTTGAGATCACGAGATAATTATGTCGTTATTACCAGAAAACAACTTTTTTTATGTCAAGATCACGAGAAGATTAGTTGTTATGTCGAGATCACGAGATAATTAAGTCGTGATCACGTCATAACAAGAGAGAAAAAATAATTTAATGCATGGCCTCTTAGGACTTTCGTACCTTAAAGTGCATTCT
>CAIGQQ010036011.1:4309285-4324641 GCA_903798035.1 Danio albolineatus
TAGCCGTAATATATTGCTTTGTGTTTTGTTACACTCCACAGTGAGCCGCTATGAATATTTTAAAGCATTTGCAGATAAAACTGTCTACACAAAGCAGAAGGAACTGAAACAGCGTTGAGATTCTTATTAGAAAAACCTGATTAAACGAAACTCATTTAGCCGTGTAAAATAACCAGATGATATTTTTTACACTCTTCATTGATGCGATGCAAAAAGGTTACTGTGAAGTTTAAGGAGAGAAAAAAATGGAAGAAAAAAAATAAAATATTAACGATTATTTTAATGATAATGAAAATTTAACTCAGTCCTAGGGCCAGAAAAGAATATTATTCATCCTCAGGATTACATTCTTCTACTTTCCGAATGATTGAAGGCTTCGCATATGTCATACATATATGCAAATACAGACAACACGCTTTTGAAGAAGCTCTGTGTGTCCTCTCGTGCGTTCATGAGTGTCATTCAGGCTCTTTTGAAAGCAGACATCTAATGTTAGTGTGAAAGACAGCAGATAAGCCGTAGCCATGTTTTGCGTATTGTAATGACTTCTTGAGAAGCACCCTCTGGCTGGTGATTGATTGCACAAACGCAGTGCTTAATTTAACATGGCTTAGTAATTGCATCAGGTTCCCTATGCAACAGCTGGAAAACCACTGACGGGGCAAGTCAATGGATGGCACCATACTGGATCCATTTCAGGAGGAAAAATCACTGAAAATAGTCATTGTTCACATTCTGTCCAGAGAATCACACTGATCAGTAGATGCATTTTAAAGGGCACATACATTAACCCTTTTTTAAGATTTTATATCACTACTATGGCTGTTCTGAGTGTGCCAGTCTAGGTTCAGATCAAAACACAATTCAGATTGCTTTATTATAATGTGTTAAAAAGTGTAATTTTGGGGGCGTGTACACAGGTCGCTGTTTTAGGGGTGTGTTGCTTCACATGAAAATTTGTTTCGACTTCCCGCCAATCTAAACAAGGGGGCGGAGCCAAGAGCGCCCCTGCTTTGTGTACGGCAACAGACAGGGAGAAGCAACATGAGTGATAGGACCAGCATTCAGCCGTATGTGTACGACCCAGACTCGGACACAGAACAAGCAGAGACGACTGTTGAGGAATCAATAATCCGAATGAGCCAGAATGTGTCAGAGTTGTAGTTACAAAATCATTGATGTCTTTGTACAGTTTTACAGCCGCTATGTAACGATGCATGCATCATCCGTAATGCGTTTGATAAAGTTCGCCATATCAGAGTTCTACAAACAAATACAGACAAGACATAAAGATATCCACTAAGATAAACACGGCATTGGTATGATTTATATGCAAAAAGGATTGCGGATTGTTGGAACTGATCCATTTTTCAAAAAAAAAATTATTCGCGAATCCCGAGTGAAATTGTCCCGCATTCTCAAAGCAGTCTGCGCTAAAATGGTTATCGCAAACATACGACAGTTTAGGTATATTTTCAGGAAGACAATGAAGGCTCTTGTGTTGAGCCTTGCATTTGTAGCGTAATGGTGTTCCTTTGGTGGCATCGCTTCGACTCACACTAAGAAAATGGCGGACGTGAAACAACAAACTGATGCGAGCCTGTCAATCAATATTTAAGCTTCTGACACCCGCCTGAAAACAGTAGAAGAAGAGAGAAAGTTGACACGCTTGTTGTCAAAGAGCTTAGAATCACCAATTAATAGTGATTTTAGGGTCTTTGTTGAAGTCACTGGCGATTCAGACACTGTCGATGTCTCGTTTATTATACAGCCCTTTTCGTTTAGATGCCAGTGCAATAAGCAGCTCCACGTTCATTTCCCCTTTGGGCATCTTCTTCAATTTGCTCTCGCACTGACAGTTTTGCGCTTGTGCGCCTTTAAGGGGTGTTTACTGTAACTTCAGCAGCTCCGTAAACGTGAACAAAAGTGCCAATCTGATTGGTGGAGAAGGTTTTGATGCGGCGCTTTAAAACAAAAAAATGAGCATGAGGCGTTTTTTTTTTTTTTTAAATGAAGCTTTTGCGCCTGCCGTTTGGCACGTTAATGTGCACGATCACATTGGCGTCCTTTATTTAGTCACGAGGCGCTAAACGTCGACCAAAAACGCAAGCAAACAACATCTAGGTGTGCAAGGCCCTAAGACATTAATATTAGGTTAGACTTAGGTCGTGACGTCAGGTGACCAAAACTGTAGTCAAAATTCTGTCTAGCCAGTGTCTAAGTACAACGTTATTTTGACTATTAATAAAGACATCAAATGACGTTGATATTTGGTCAATTTTAAGTTGTGTTGGAAAGTCCAACGTCAAGTCCTTAAACCAACGTCATATTGATGTCAAATACTGACATTTATTCATCAGGTATGGCAACCAAAATCCAACGTCTTATAGACGTCATAGTAGTAACATCCACACAATGTCAAGCTAAACATCATTAGACATTGATATTTGGTTGGTTTTGGGTTGGACATTGACGTTGGCCTGACGTTGAGTTCTGACGTTAACCTGATTTTCATTTCCAAACAAAATGTAGCATCCCTATGACAAAGGTACAGCGTCAATCTGACGTCATGTTGACGTCTTGTGCCTGCTGGGTGTTTCAGGACATTTCGGTCATCATCCGTCATCTTCTCATAAGTGGCATGCATCTAAACAAAGATCTAAACAAACTAAAGATTTTGAACATCTTCTTGGACACTTTTAAAGCTTCCAAACGGTTTACTTTATGATGAGAATTACCTTCTACAGTGAATCGTTACATTCCTACTAGTAGCATGCTTTTTTAATACTAGTGGTAAATAAATAGTTTGTAAACTTCGCCCCATGCTCAGAATTTGAGCACTGCATTTAACGGGTACAACTGCACACGCACACACTCTTTTAGTTTTACTTTTCCAGTCATTATTTAGATCATCAAACTATGCTTTTCATACTAAAATAGCAAGAAGCAATAAAGCATAGTTTTGACTCAAAAAAACTTCTTGTATACTTACTTTAAAGAAAAATACTACTCAGTGACAAAATAATGTTATGCATGGATGAACCCTTGCAGGACTCTAAACTACAATATTTTCATTGACCAGATTGTTTTTTCTCAAGCAGCACTAAAGCCATTTTGGCAAAATAATTCAAATCTTGTTCCCCATCTAGTTTTAACATATACAATGAATTTGTCCATTAAACATTATAGCACCTCTTGTTCAAACAATTATCTTATCAGGCAATTGCATGCAGAATACAGTCATGTTGATGTGATCAAGAGGATCCGCTAAAGTTCAAACAAGCATCAGAATGAGAAACAAAGGGGATTTATGAGACTTTGAATGCGATGTGGTTTTTGGTGCAAGATGGGCTGGTCTGAGTGTTTCGTAAACTGCTAATATAGTAGGACTTTTGCACACAATACTTTTTTCTCTCTCTCTCTTTACAGAGAATGATCTAAAGCTCTGGAAACACCAAGCTGATGTCAAAAAACAAGCAGTGATGAAACCAACTGTGCCGTTGCCTTGCATCGGCTCTGTCCGGTCCAGTGGAACACACTAAACTGAATCTAAAATGTACATTCTGTGCCTGTGTGAGAGGATGCATCTTTCCATACCCGCAAACGGCAGTAGATTGTATTGTCATACAACAAAGGTAAACTGGAACTAGTGCTGCACACATACAAACCGAAAACAAAGTAGAGTTTATGTACCATTTTCACACTTTACCAAATTCTGATATTTAAAAAATGTGACAAAATGGCAGCCAGCTTATTTGTGATCATACTCTCTTTCACCAATTGATGACTCTAATTCTACACGGTGAACTTCAGCCAACATAAACCCAACAAGACGTGTTGAACAAAGCATACAAATTAGCATTAAAACTGAGAAAATACCGAGAGAACAGCAATTCTGTGTGTGTGAAAATGCCTTTTCGATGCTAGAAGTCATAGGATAATAACCAGACCGGTTCAGATGATAGAAATGCAACAGTTGCTCAAAAAAAAAAAACATTTCACCACTGAGGTCTGCAGAAGGGCATCTCCGAAGGCACAAAACACCAGTCCTTGAATAAGATGAGCTAGTAGAAGAAGAAGAAGAGACAGCAGTGTCACTGATGTCAGCTAACAACAGCAAAAGCTGATGCTACATTTTACACAAGCTCCCCAGATTTGGGCAACAAAAGATTAAGTTGTGTTAGGCTTGTCTACTTAATTTTTGCTGTGACATTTAGATGGTAGCGTCAGAATGTGGAGGAAGCACAATGGAAGCAGGGGTTGTCCCTTATACTGCTGGGGATATTCATGACATTCATTCCTTACAGTACTACCGATCAAGCACTGTTTAAAAGCAGACAGATTTTTCTCTGCTGACCATTTACTGTATACCTCAAATTTACATATAACCTCTGATAGCATGTCATGTTTGCAATAATAATAAAGTTTGTTAAGAAGCTTTTAAAGGTGCAGTAGGTGATTATCTTCAGAAACATTTTTGTTGTGCTGGATAAAAGTCTCTTCACATTACAATAGTTCTGATTAAAGTAAATATCTAAATGTATTTATATGTATTTTTATATTCTGGGTAAGGCACAAGACTAAAAATTGTTCATCCAATTAAAGACTGTCGGACAGACAACTAACTCAATTACGACAAACTGTCTGTCAACAAATTTTAAAATTGAATCACTGTGCAGCCTCTTTAAGCAGACAGACACATCACTCGTGCGTCCTCGCGAAGTAAAGATCTACAGCTGACAGAGAAACATCAGACAAACTCTGCATCAACCTGAACTTCTTTCTGAAATGCCAACGTGGCCTTGTGTCTATGAAAAGGGTTTCTGTTCGGTAAAAGATTGGTTATTTTCAAGTTCTTTGAGTACCTTTTACAGCATCGATAATATAGTCGGTTAAATAAACCTAAGCATTTATTTTGTTGTTCAAGCGTAAAAGGAGATGAAACAAGCAATGTACGAGGATCCGCGAGCACAACTGAAAATCGAAGTCACTTGTTTTTTATAACATAAGTGTAATGTAAACAGATGACGGGGTATTTCTGTTTCTAGCACTGCTTTTTTCTCATCTGATTTTTATTTAGTTGAATAACAAAACATAAGTAAATAGCGCTCTTCCACCTAACCAGCCTTACTGAGGTGAAGTTTGATGTATATTCGCTCATTCGTTTATTTTTGCACAGTGACAGCCTGTGACAGGTTCCCACTCTGTTACTTTGAATATTGGGTCTGAAATAGCGTTTAGGAATGACTTCAAAACAACATTAGCACCGTTTCATTGACTGTGAACAATGTTGTATTTTACAGTCAATAGCTGATTATATTAACATATTCTTTCGGATGAGAGGGTAAACCGAGGTCACGACTCTCTGTGGTCATTAAAAATCCTATGGCACTAGGACTAGGGGACTAGGGGTGTAACCCCGGTATCCTGGCCAAAGTCCCTTAATCGGCCCTTACAATCATGGCCTCCCAATCATCCCCATCCACCAAATTGGCTCTATCACTGTCTGTCCACTCCACCAATAGCTGCTGTGTGGAGAGCGCACTGGCGCCGTTGTCCTGTGGCTGCCGTCGCATCATTCAAGTGGATGCTGCACCCTGGTGGCGGTGTGGAGAGACCCCCCTCACGATTGTAAAGCGCTTTGGGTGTATGGCCATACACAATAAAATGCGCTATATAAATACACATTACATTACTTTACATTACATTATATGATCTCACCGTTTAGAATTTGCTAACAAAACTTTTCTGAAATTATATTATTGAGGAGAAAGTCCGAATGTACGAATATAAAACCAACTTTACCCCAATGCCAGTTTTTGTGAACAACTACACTGGACAAAGTGCTTGTCTCCATAGAGTTTTCTAACTGGTGAATTCAGTGCGTGTTCAAACGTAAAGAGGCATGGCTTTGGACAGCAGGGGAGAGATGAAAAATTTCTAAGCTAATATGCTAATGCTATCGTTCAGACAGATCACCTACTGTACCTTTAATGATTTACGAAGGAATTATATTGCATTGTTTCATAATTTTATCTTCATTTACAAGTAGCAGGGTATTTACAGCTGCTGTAAATTTCTGTCCATTCGCATCCGGTCCCTTTGTGCCTAATGGTGCCATTATCGCAAACTGTTGTTATACCTAAACACATTTTCATAATCCCTTTGTCCCATGGCAGCGTCACACGTGGCGGTAGTGGTCATTCTGAACTGTCACTCACTGTACATCTCTTTAAGACATACCTGTCAACATTGGGATGTGAAAATAAATGATGGCCTGGAAATGGCCAAAACCCCTCTAAAACCAGGCTGCTCAACCAGCTTAAACCAGCCAACAATCCTAGGATGGTTTAAGCTGGACTTTTCAGCAGGGATAATAAAGAAATAGAATTATCAAATCTCATTAACCCTTTTCTTCACTGTATAACTTACACATTCTGATTAAAGAGCAACGAATGAATCTCATTTAGTATGATTTTTCATTTAATTACATTAAATAACAAAGGTGTCACTTTAAGATACATTATAATAACGTTATAACGAAAGCATTTGATTGCTTTCCTAACTTTTTATGCTCATAAAAGGACAAATTAGTTGTGCTTGGAAAAAAAACCACATCAAGATCGCATTCTTCAGATGTTATTATTATTGATTATGTGTTAATGTCTGTTCAAACACACTCCCAAAACCCAGACTTTCGCTCCGCTTCAAATCGCGTGTACAGAATCCATTTTGGAAACAGCGTCTATTTATCACTATGGAGCGCGTCAGATGAGCTGAGTCACGCATCGCTATATGACTGTTTTGAGGAGGATTGCATAGGAGAAGCGAATGAAAAGGAAAGGGAATCCCGCCGTTCTAATATTTATTTCAGTGTTTCATGCATAAATAAACCAAAAGCACAGAACGGACTCACATTTAAGAGCAAGGGGCGGCCCCTGGGGGTTCGGCGGTATGGGATGCGTATAGGGAGGAGCGGCTCTTTAATGTTTATTGTCACCCTTCAGAGAAAGACTGAAAATACGGGAGAAATACGTGAAAATATCTTTACGGGATAGTAGCGGGGTAGAACTGTAAAATATAGGAGAATCCTGGGAAAAACGGGAGGGTTGACAGGTATGCATATATGAATTACTTTTCTTGTGACGGCTGCAGGATAATAGCAAAGCTCACTTTTTTGAATTCTGAATCCACTGTGTGTTTTGTATGTGACGGCTCGTGTTCAAGACAAATTAGCTTAAAAGAATGAATAAGATAATCCTAATCCTATGCAAATGACCTCAAACTGGTTTGTTAACTATGAAAGGAAGTTCACTGTACTCAAATGGCCCCAGAGTTGCCTAAATACAACTACTGACGCAAACTCATTACAATGTATAACTTCTAGATTTAGTGGCTAGTTTGTATGAGTTTGTACGATCTTATTTGTACATTTTAGTATGATTTACTCATCCCCCAATAATAGTTGGGTTTAAGGGTGGGGATTGGGGCATGCCTCTTTTTAAAAACCTTACATTTTCATATTAATAAAATCCTATGAATTCATATGAATTAGTCCACAGGTGTCAAAGTCAGTTCCTGGAGGGCCATAGCTCTGCACAGTTTAGTTCAAACCCTAATTAAACTCAACTAATTGAGTGCTTTAGGCTTGTTTGATACCTACAGATAGGAGCATTGAAGCAGGGCTGAAACTAAACTCTGCAGGGCTGTAGTTTGACACCCCTAAAATTGTCTCTTTTCTGACAACATAAAAATAGTTTGGTTTCCTTGTGAGATCGGGCTACAAATTCTCAAAAACACTCAATGCTCAAAATATTGAATTTTTTTAATGTGATGGAGTGGTGGATTTGCATCATGAATGTGCAGAAAAATCTGCAGGTGATGTTGTCATGCCAATTATGATCCAAAATCTATATCAGAAATGTTTTTATCCGCCAGCAAATAAGCAACTATGAAACCAGGATGCGTTTCCTCTAACACAAAACCACAGTACCACTAAGTAAGCTGTTGACTGTCACAGGGGCAATGTTTTGTAAATAATAGGGATGATACGCCAAGAGCACAATGTAATACCTGATGCAACATGATCTGTCGTCACAATGTTCAAAGTTTAGCAACCACAGACAAGCACTCATTAAAGTGCTAGAACAATATTTGTGCTTAACGCTTAGACTACAAAATGGGAACACAACGTTCAGCACTTACTAGGCCACAAAAGCATGCCTGCACACAAAATCATCTGTTGCACTCAACAACAAAAGCAGAATGGACCACCCCCGAGCATATTCTCCTGAATGAATGTGTCAAATGGATCGTTTCAGTATGCTAATAGGATGCAAATGAGTTAGTTTTATGTATACATGTGTCATATGTGCGCAGTTTCATCCTGATGCGCATTATTTGTTGTTTAGGAGAGGAAGATGAATGTGCCAACGCAGGTCCACAAAGCATTGATTAATGCGTCTCTCTTAAAAATGCAAATGACTTGGCGGGGGCAGATCCTGTTGGTTTGGGCAGGCGGTAATTTGGGAGTCTGAATATCGCTTGTCTTGTGTTAGGTCAAGAGCACCTGCGTCTTTGCCAGGAATTCATAACCAGAAGGACGCGTGCCGCAGGAGTCCCCTGAGAGAATTTAATCCACAGGGTTGATTTATTTGATAAAAGGACATTGCATTCAATCCGAAGGAGGGGAAAATGAAAGAGCAGAACTGGCTCAATAGCCTTCAAAAAAAGCCGGATGAATGCAAATGGCCAATCCAAGGAAGTAATAGTTTTCATTTCTGCATTTCACCGCGGTTCAGACGTTTCCTCCACTAGAATGCGTGCGTAACTTTCAGCGTATTCCATTTTCATGCATGGTAAAACATACCATTCGCCCAATCTCATCTCAAACACTTTCTACGTGAACTGAAGAGAGAGAAAAAAAGCAATAATGCATCTTCCTGACTGGTAGATTAACGTTTGATTCTTATTCAAGAAAAGCACTGAGAGTTCTCTGGCAGATTCGGCTCTGTTTTTCCACTGCTTCATTTTCCCTGAAACATAGAAAATCAGTATGCAAGGGCCAGAACGTAACAACAAAGATAAATTGAAATGTCATTTTTTATTCATGTGAAGAGATTGTAGGTGTGGGCTGGCCCTGCGCGGGGATAGCAATGCACAAATGAATGCTGACAGTACACGCCATCTCCAGCAGCCTGTTTTACTCCAAGAACTCCTGCCCGGTTTTATATATAGTTGTTTTGGTGCGTGGTTGGGTCGAAGACTTTGTATTTACAGCCAAGTTATCTCACGTATTCACCAAGAGGCTGATCAATGTGGACATGTTCAGTGAAAAACAGCCTTAATTGCACTTCCCTTTCTATTTAGGCTAAACCAGGACTCTAATTTTACACTAGCCTAGCGTGGTGCATAAAAATACTATTTAATTTCAAGCTAGCTTATCCATTTCTGCAGCAAGCAGACATCAGGCTGTGAAGCCGTTTCCTGTTGATCTTCTCAGTGAAGTTCTGCTTTCCCGCCTTCTTTCATAGTGTGAATGCTGGAAAAGAGCTGGATAATCCACTCACGTTCAAAACTTGCAAAAGATTCTCAATATGCTTCGGCGTAATACTCCTGAATCAAATTTTAAAGATGATTTATTATTCATTCGCCTCTTGATGAGGTGAAGGAAGGGATTTAAGTGATGTAAAGAGGGAGGTGAGCAGGAACATGGAGTCCTCTGGACTTTTTGGAATCTGTAATGCACAGAATCAATACTGAAACCAATTTTCAAAGTATACACGATGAAGGCAGATTTAAAGTCACTGTGCAGCCAATAAGAGCTTGGAGAGAACAATATATCCTTGCTAAATAGATTATTTGATGATAATTTGGCCTGTGAATCAATTTTGTTTTCATACATTACATCAAGCTGATTAATTTGATTCAGTATTATACTGTAGGATCTTTTTATACAATTGCATATAATAACGAAATCAAACAAAATCAGATTGATGTAATATATGAAAACAAAATCGATCCACAGTACAAAAAGTTAAAGAATGCAAAACAAAAATACAAAAATAAAATTATTTGTTTTAGTTTAATTATAAACCTTAACCATATCATGCGTGACTTAAATACTTCAGCTGACCCTCCTGCATGAGTTTTTTTTTTTGTGAACGTTACTTAGAATCTATTGTGTTCTAAAATTCCCATGGCGATGTGTCAAGTTCATCAAGTGACCTATCAGCCCCAATGATCTATGTATATATTGTATTTTGTTTCTTTTTGCCCTTTTCTGTAAATACTGACAAATGTTCTAATTATATTGTGAAATTTATGATAGTCTGATTCTAAAATATGTGATATAACATACATTTTGTCTTTTAAACAGCTTAATGATCGTATTATCTGTTATATTACGGGTAATAAATGCAATCAGAAGTTAATGTGAAGTATTTATATTATTTGTTAAATTACACATTAATCAATTATTGTCTACCCCTACCTCAACCCTAAACCCAACCCTCACAATAACGTAGGAGTTTTATTTGTTGTACAGTGTCACAAATATTATGCTATATTGACGCGAGTATACTCGGCTGTATCACAACTAGACTTCACTCTTTCTTGCAGCACAGCGAAATTTAGATGGGATGCAGTTGAGGATGCCCACGCATGTATTTTACAAATGTTAAATGATATGTTTTGCTTGTAGTTATGTGTATTTGAATGTCTGAAACCTAAAATGAGTGTTATTTGTTTGAAAGCATGGATAAACTCTGATTTATGACAAGCTCTGCGCAACTTGTTCTGTGCCTCAGTGTGCGCCATCAGATTAGAATTTATCGAACGTTCTAATCACACTGGTGTGATCATACGTTACAGGGACCAGCCAAGGCTGATCACACCGGTGTGATCGTACGTGTGAAAGAGTTAAAGGTACAATATGTTTTTTTAGGTACTAATATGCACCATTTAAGTACAAGTATACATTTATGTTTTAGAAAATACATATTTTATATGGAGTGTAGCTCAAACGTGCATACATACATACAGGTGCAAAATGGGCTAAGAGAATGAATTTTTGTTGGCCTTAAATGCCAAAAAACTGATGACCACAAAACATAAAGCATGATTGAGCGTATACAACAACAACACTTATGTATATATGGCATACAACTTACAAGTAAAAACTCTATTGTGAACCATTTGTTTTAGGTATACAAGAACATTTACAACAAAAACCAAAATGACTAAAATGTCTGCCAAACCAGTAGACTTTGTTGCAGCTTTCATTCTGTATATACTTCTAAATGTCACAACAAGCATCAAAATTAATTTTGAACAAAGTCACTGATAAGAGAAGCTCAATCTACTGCTTATACGGCACATCCAGCTGTCTCCTACATTCTCACCTAAAGCTTTTAGTCAGCCATTGCATTAAAAAAGGATGAAGCACTAAATCTATCTGCTAGACGTGTTTGACAGTTCCAGGAGCATCACTAAGGGCCTGAGCTTTCACCTCCCGCAGAGCGTATCTTTCTCACAATTACCTGGAAGACAAGGAAGAGCAGAACTTCGCTATCTGCATTTTCTTAAAAGAAGGAGTGATGAACGACTGCCGACACAGCAAAACCTGCAGATCCACTCCATCCGCTCAGACACACGAACAAAAAAACACCAAGGATATAAGTGCGGTAACAGCAGTTAAGTCATTAATATGCATGAGAACACTCAGAGGATGGTAAACGGTGCATAAGTTGTGCTTGTAAAACCTATACCTTGTATTATTAAATGAAATTAAAGTTAAATTAAATTAATGAATCACTATAAAAAAACAAATCACTTTAATTTTCTACTATTAAACCTAATGGGAATTATAAATTATTACAAATACCTTGCGCTAAAGCCTATACAAAAATGGCTGGGGTCATTCAGGAATCAGTCTTGTTTTCCACTCCTCAATGACTGCCACGGCATCTGCTCTGGATACGGCCTGGTCCAGGATTAAGGACACCTTGGCATCATCTCTTCACAAGTCTTAGATCACATCAATGGCGCTGCACAATCTCAAGAGGCTTCGGGATGAGTATCCCCTATGGTTTATGTGGTCCTAATGCCCCAGTGCAATGATAAGAATCATATACTGTAAAAAAAACATGGTTCTTTGTACAGTATTAGACATTAAATACAAAGTCCTGACTCTGTGGTCACTTAAGTCCCATCACTTCTTGCAAAGATTAGGGTGTCATATCCAAATACCCTTCATTAGACATTATCACTCATGGCCTGCTCATAATTCCCATTTATTGCACTCTAGTGGTGAGTCTGAAAAAATGTGATGTGATTAAGCATTTTGGTCATACGTTATCTTAATCAAAAGTCAAATAAAAGGTTGCATGTATTGCTTATTTAACGTGTATAAGATTGTTTTAATGATTCCATGCCACTGTATGCATCAATGTCTTGTTTAATTTGAAATGCAGGCCACCTGCTGCAGTCATCCTCTTGATGTCCATCGCTTTCTAGCAATCTGATAAAATGCAGGAGATAACCCAGCTCATGGCTTTACAGCACAAAGCCAGCACTGATAAGCTCCATTAATTAAACTGCATCCTGCTCGGGGATTTAATAGCCAGTGATCTGTACTCTTTTGATTACTGACCTTTTCAAAGTTTGAGCTGTTTTCCCACCACTTTATTTATTTGTTTTTTTCCAAAGAGGTATTTCCATCAGCCAATCTCTCCCTGCATCATGAAGCTTCAGGCCTACAGAATTATCGCTCTTCTTGGCAGCATATTGGGCTTCTTGACTTCCCTATCTGCCAGACTCCACTATTAAGCGTAATTTGAGAATATCTATTTCAGGTTGGTGCCAGGATACAGTACGTGCGATTTAATTAAAATTTGTAGCAATATCGAATGCAAAGAAAATCATGATTGCTTACTGGCAGAACTTGAGATTACAGACCAACACAATTTCCAAGAATGAAAGAGAGAAGACAAAGCATTCTAGCAACTGCTAATTATCACATTCCAGTCATGCTGCAAAGCGCTTTGTTATTGCACTAAGGGCACAGAATTTCCATCAGGGATTTGAAAAAAATGAATTCTGCGAGATGGAAGAGGCACGAATTGCTGACCTTGATCTGTCAGCTTGATTTACAACTAATATGGTCCAAGAAGCTGAAGAAATAGAAAGATGTCTTTTGTAAGCAAATTCCCAGTAACAAAATGTCATACATTAACATTTATTTGATCTCAATGGGCCCCTTTAAGCCTCTTGATTGGTAAAACGGATACCACTGCTTCTGGAAGAACTATGTTATTTCATTTAATGTTTGATTCATGTTTTTTTATATAGCGCTTTTACAATGTAAACTGTTTCAAAGTAGCTTAACATAGAAGTTCTAGTAAATTGAAATTGTGTCAGTCCAGTTTAGTTTAGTTCAGTGTGGTTTAAATTTCACTGCTGAAAGTCCAAACACTGAAGAGCAAATCCATCGACGCTCAGCTCTGGAAGTACCAACCAAACAAAGACAGTGGCGAGGAACAAACTTCACCAATTGACGAAGTGAAAAGAAAAAACCTAGAGAGCAACCAGACTCTGTTAGGCACGACCATTTCTCTTTTGGCCAAACTTCTTGTGCAGAGCTGTAGTCTAGGAGCTGAAGGCTAGAGAACACAGCCCATAGTATTACATTTTGCTTTATTAACGTCTACATCTATCCTCAACCCTAAGCCTACCACACATTAATGTAAAAATAATAACTATTGTTGTGCAAATGTCACAAGTTGATGCTACATTGATGTGCACATGCCTAAGTCGCCACTGATGTATCCCTTCTAGATTTTACTGGGACTCACCAAGCCAACATCAGAAGAACTAGCAGTGACAAACACAAACTCTGTTGTTCTGCAGCATTGGCTGCAAAATTAACAACAACTGACTAAATCGAGACCTTATGATCTGTGCTTGTGTGAGAGGATGTATCTTTCCACACCAACAGGTGGCAGTAGTCTGTATTGTCATTACACAAAGGAAAACCGGAACTAGCGCTGCACATATACAAATCATAAACAAAGCAGTGTTTACGTTCCTTGTGTTTCTTCTTGACTTGTGTCATTTGCTTAGTTTCATCACTTCAGCTGTTGTCTAGTGCTTTTATTTATTTAACAGCCAAACAGAGTGCTTTCTTTTTACTGACAGCCAATGAAAAAACTACATGCTGAACACCCTCCAATGTGAGACCAACGAGAGGTGATGTAGAGCAAACCAAACAAACTAGCCAGACAGACACTCACCAATGGCCAAATCACACTCACCAACTCACCAAGTTTGGCCAATGGCCAAACTTGCACTTGGTTTATCCTGGCCTTTAGGCCCTGATTATACTGTCAGTTAAATGTGACCCAATTCCAATGTTTTGATCATATGTGACAATGCTCAGATCTGTTCTATGATCGTGTAAACACGAAAAAAAAAAAAACATGCATTCGGATATTCAGAGATTGGATTCAGGCCTCCTTCATATGTGGAAATAAATCAGATATAAATCGGATATGTGACAATGAGACTGTTGTGTAAACAGCCAGATCGGATATATTGAGGTATTCTGTTATGTACGTCATTAAACTTGCAACAATGTGGTACTTACTGTGGCTTAATGACGTAGAAGGAAGAGCGTGTGTGGGGACGACGACGTGGTAAACAACAACAACAGAGGAAACATGGAGGAGGAAAGTGGTCAGTGGTTAATGGCAGAAGTTACCTGCCTTCTTGCCCTGTGGGGAGATGAGTCAGAGGAGGACACCATATATAAACCATAGGTGCAAGCTGCGATGGCGGCCATTTCCCTCCTCCTCCACCTCAAAGTCATTTTAAAGTTGGGGAACTTCGCATAATTTCGCAGAGCTAAAAGCAAGACAATTTCTTCCATCGTGGCTAGTGTGGCGCAGATGCTAGAACCGACCTTTACGCATCCACGACGTCGTAAATTGGATGGCAAGTGTAAACACATGAATCGGATATGGGTCACAATTAAAAGAACGTGTAAACGGACAGGCAAAAATATCAGATATAGTCAACAAATCGGAATTGGGCATCAAGACCTGAATGTGTAAATGGGGCCTTAGACATTCCGTTTACTGTACTGCAAGTGACTTTACAACATGTCATCTAACCATCAGCAGAGTAATAGTGGACTGTTAGGTGAAGATTAGTACAATAAATTGACCCTTGTAAATTACTGTTAGTAGAGTCAAAGTGTAAACAGACATGTCAACTAAACATCAACAGAGTAATAGTGGACTGTTAGGTGAGGATTAGTACAATAAATTGACCCTTGTAAATTACTGTTAGTAAAGTCA
>CAIGQQ010036011.1:4324651-4342354 GCA_903798035.1 Danio albolineatus
AACAGACATGTCAACTAACCATCAACAGAGTAATAGTGGACTGTTAGATGAGGATTAGTACAATAAACGTACTAATATTCTGATACAACGTACTAATATTCTGGTGACTGGAGGTGGTTATGTATAGGTAGTTGCATTTAGGGTCAAGCTTAATTTTCATCAATGGGATCTAATGTGGTTACGTCCAGAAGTAACTGAAGATGCAATTGATTGAATTGCTCTTGTAATGTAAACACTCATCTGGTCAAATGCAATTTAAAAGCCACAAAAAATATCTACCTACTGACCAAACATGTGATCAATAAGAAAATTTGTCAGACACCAAAATACAGCATGGTATGCAAACTTTCCAGCGTTACACCATATAGATTGTGATCACAATCATAGTTACCATTCACATTCTATTTATTTGCTTGTTTTTGTGGTTTCTTGTAAGCTACATAACATGGATTTATACTCGTGTGTCACACTTAAACTCCAGTGAATGTGACTGAGTAAAAAGCAATTAAATTAAAATGCATTTCAGTGGGCCAGTTACAAGTGGTCACAAGAGATTCATTTAAAGCGTGTTAATACCAGGTGGAAATGGTTACACGTCTCAGCTGAACACTGAGAATGCATTTTAATACCTTGTGAAAACAAGTTACTTACAGTCAGTGTCTAAAGGGAACCATCAAAATAATTTTATCTCACTTGCTCCAGGATGTGCCATGTAAATTATTCATTTGAAACTACTTCAATAAAGTTGTCACACCAATTGGTTACACTGACAGATTTGTTTCTCCCCAACCCGAATTTGTTGTGATGGCTCCTTGAGCTATTATATTAATATTGATCTTGTACACCGAACAAGCGCTCCCTAATGTTGCATGTCTTGAACATTTTGCTTGTCCTGGAAGGATGATTTTTTTTTGCTGCACAACAAGCAGGATATGCAGATGATGGCATTCCCGCATGTGACATTTGAGAGGAGATTCTACATTCCCCTTCATCTTCCTCAACCTTTCTGTCTCTCCCCAGAGTCATGTGATCATAGCAATAGCGCAAAGAGTAAAATGATGCTTTTGATGTCATTGATGGTGCTTTTCCTTCCTTTGAGAGCAAACTGATTATCTCATACCCTTCCTCTCCTTGGCTAAGATGTGTATGGAGAACAGAAGACCTTTCATCTCGGCAAAGACATGATTCAGACAGCTCAGGTCTGAGAGCTGATTCTATCAGAGCCTGCTGAAGGCAAAACCAGAAACCACTGGCTTTGATTTCCCATATCTCTATATACTCAACCACAGCAGATTGATCCTTAAGTCTATATTTATATAGGTATCTGCAATTGGATTTCACATTAGTGCCATCACGTCTAATTATTACCAACAGACTGATGTGCAAAGGGATATTATTGTACGTTCACTTATTCTCATTTTTACTGAGGGACTTTCTTAGTTGGAATATGGATATTGATCCTGAATGACACGCAACTACTGTAAGTCACATAACGGTGACATCAGTATTGACATGGTACATCCAAATTTAAAATTAAATGTTGCGGCTATGATTCAGAATGCGCGTTTGGATAGCATTAAAGTCTTTTGAATGGTGTCCTAATGGGTGAATTAGACCTTTAACTAACAACTAAATTCTAAGAGATCATATGAATTTGAAGACTGAAGTAATGGCTGTTTATAAATATTTTTTAGGTTAATTTTGGTTATATACTGTGTCAAATGTTAGAATCCCTAACGTTTACAGTGGCACTGATACCAAGAAATAAGTATCTTTATTTGTTATGGGCATGTTTTGTTACTGTAAAAAAGTGACGAATCTGCCAATCTGCAAAAGTGAATAGCTTTCATCTGGAAAAAGGGACACCAGTTAAGACGGTCACCAGTTAAACCGTAACACCGGCTTCATTCAGTTTACTTTTAAGAGTCCTCAAGCAGATGTTTACACCGTGTAGACTTGACATCATGTCCACGAATACAGCATACGAGTGGCCCTCGTTAAAATATTGAACACATTGATGCAGTACGTCTGGTGTTTACGTCCGGTCCGCGTCTTTTAGAAACTCCAAACACCGACCACACGTAAAGCAAAACCGTGTCAAGCTGCTCATGTGTTTGCCACAAAACATCCCTCAGCCGCAGTCCATGTTCGGTAACCATAAACTTTATTTACACCATTTACTCCACAACACGAATTTACCGCGCTCACCACCAGCGACGACAACAACAACGCCCTTCACCGAGTCACTTCCGGTGCTTGGTACATTCCCTTTCCGTAAAGAATCTGTCTTTGTAAATTTGTTTCGGGACTTGTAAAAGTGTTTTGCGTTTTGTTAATTTATTTTCTAAAATGTAAACTTGTTTTGTCCTTGGTTAAATCGTTTTTCCTATGTAATTGTCTATTATGATAGGTAAAAATGTTTTCCAAAATGTAAATTTGTCTCGAGCTTCGTAAAAATGTTTCACACTTTGTAATGTTGTTTTGCACTTCCCGGCCACCGTACATTTCAGACCTTCAGACTTCCAATCAATGACACACTATGTTCACATGTTGAGATTATATATTTATGACACAATGAGAATATTATTATGAAAAAAAGCAAGAATGTCAAGATTGCTCCAGATATTTTGAATTTCATGCATTTTTCGACTCAAATAGAAATGATTGAATGTATAAATATTGCACATTCACAATAATTATATGTGTGTAGATTACATACTCTACATATTTCATAACATATTTCAAAGTTCTGCTCAAGTTGACATTTTGAACATTTTTGAGATGTAATTGTTGAGAATAATGTGCATTTACAGAAGACATATTTGCATACTTTACATTTCCAGATGCAGTTTCACCTCTATTTGTGTGATTGCATCTACTTTGTACTAGTGCTGTCAAAAAACATTGATATTTCGATAAGTATCAATACCGGTATATTTAAACCGATACGATCTTACTTTTGGTAGTATCGATACCAACTTTTCTCTCTCGCATTTTTAAGGTATCATATTAAAGTTAAAAATTCCAGTATGGTGACAACACTAGTTCACACAGACTTTAACAGTTATATGTGTATAGATTACACATTGTACAAATTTCATGCAAATGTTCTGCTTAAGTTGACAATTGTTATTCTCAACAATTGATGTAATTGTTGAGAATATTGCGAATTCACAGAAAACACATTTGCATGCTTTACATTTCCTGATGTAATTTCACCTCTATTTGTGTGTTTGCACCTACTTTGTTCTTGTGTTGTCAAAGTTTTCATGCAAATGTTCCGCTTACGTTTTTGAACTTGCGTGGGAGATGTAATTGTTGAGAATAATGAAAATTCACAGAAAACTCATTTGCATGCTTTGCATTTCCTGATGCAATTTTATCTCTATTTGTGTGTTTGCACCTACTTTTTCTTGTATTTGAATATAACGGTATCAATACTTATCGAAATATCGATATATTTCGATAAGTATTGATACAGGTATATTTAAACCGATACGATCTTGCTTTTGGTTAGCATCAATACCAACTTTGCTCTCTCGCATTTTTCAAGGTATCATATTGAAGTTAAAAATTCCAGTATGGTGACGACACTAGTTTCACACAGACTTTAATAACAATATGTGTGTAGATATAATAATAATTTAAGAATAATGCACATACACAGCAAACACATTTGCACAATTTGCATTTCCTGATGCAATTTCACCTCTATTTGTGTGTTTGCATTTACTTTGTGCAAGTGTTGTCAGAAATAATGATATTTTAATAAGTGTCGATACTGGATTATTTAAAACGATACAATCTTGCTTTTGGTTTGTATTGATACCAATTTTGCTCTCTCACATTTTTTCAAGGTATCATATCGAAGTTAGAAATTCCAGTATCGTGACAACAATAGTTCACACAGACTTCAATAATTATACGTCTGTAGATTGCATACTGTACAAAGACATATTGTCGCAATACTGGAATTTTTAACTTCGATATGATACTTTAAAAATATCGATATTCGATACCATTTTCGATACTGCAGTTTTCAAAATTTGCAGCAGAAAAGTCTTTGTGATATCCGGTCATGCATTCAAATGAGGTTTCATCTTCCTTTTACTGTGATCAAAGTTCCAGAAGGAGATAAAGCCGTGTACTGTAGTGACCTCATATAGACACTAACCAAAAACAAGATTGTATCATTTTAAAAATACCAGTATTGATTGACAGAATATCAATATTTTTGATAATGTTACTTAGACTTTTATTTCAATATGGTGACTGTTTTTTGCACATTTTCCTCCAGCTAACTAGCAGTGTTATCTCTGCTAGTAAGTACTGAAAAATAATACTCAAGTAAAAGTACCATTACTTGCCCAAAAATGTAGTGCAAGTAGGGTAAAAGTATCTGTAGTAAATATTACTCAAAGTATGAGTAAAGAGTAGCCCTTTTAAAAGTACTCAAAAGTAGTGAGTATTACACTGTAGAAAAGATGATGCATTTACAAAATGTTACGATAAAATATCCTTGCACAAACAACATGTAGTGTATTTAGGGATCTTCCTATTTTCGTTCGTTCCTTTCAACCTTGCTTCAGTTATTTATTTGTTCTCTCCTTCCTTCATTCATTTGTTTGTTCCCTCCTGTTCACTCTTTCATTCGTTCATATTTTTGTTTATTCCTACATTAGATCCTTTTGTTCATTAATTTGTTCTTTCCTTCCTTCCTTAGTTTGTTCAGTCCTTCCTTGAATTCTTCATTCGTTTGGTCCTACCTTCTTTCCTCCCTACATTTGTTTGCTCATTCTTTCTTTTATATATATTTTTTCCTTCATTAGGTCCTTTGTTCATTCGTTCCTTCTTTCCTTCCTTAGTTTGTTCAGTCCTTCTTTGAATCCTTCATTTATTTAGTTCTTCGATCCTTCCTTCCATTCCTTGTTCGGTCCTTCCTTTTATTTGGCCCTTCATTCCATTTAAAAATGATAAAACATGGTTCACACCAAAACTTAGGCCCCGTTTACACTAGTGCGTTTTAGTTTTAAAACGGCGTTTTGGCATGAAAACGATCCGTGTCCACACTAGCGTTTTCACTCAGCGTCTCAAAATATCTCCGTCTTCACTACTCCACCAGAAACGTATATCACGTGACCATTCGCGCACCGTCAGCGCACTCTGGGCATGCGTGTTCAAGTATAAACAGGAAGCACGTGTCTCGCTCGGCGTTTGGTTATTGTTAGCCAACAAACGCTGGTTGAACGATGAACGCGATGGTAAAGAAAGCAAGAGAGGTCTTTTAGTGGACAGACGACGAGGACGAGCTGTTACTTACAGTAACTAATGAATATAAAACATCCATGGCTATCCAAAATACAGTGTTTACAGTGAAGGCTGGTCTGCCGTCTGCCGGTGACGTAATAGCCACGTGCGCTTGACGAATAAGGGAAAGATACGCAATGACCCAAAGCCCCAATCACGTAGCGGATCTCAGCAGCCACGCCTCTGTTTTCGAAAGTCTGCGTTTTCCCACGTCCACACTGAGACGCTGCGGCGGCGTTTTAGAATGGAAGCGGCCTCTCCAGCGTTTCTAAAACGCTCCGTTTTCGCACCTCGAAAACTCCGGCGTAGTGTGGACGAATGGCGTAACCGTAGCAAAACTTATGCGTTTTAAAACGAAAACGCACTAGTGTAAACGGGGCCTTAGACAGCTTCTTCAGGTCAAAGAGGATGCCTACAGGTGTGGGGACAGGATTCTCTACAACAAGACCAGGAACACTTTAACAAAGGAAATTGGTCTGGCTAAAAAGAACTATGCAAAAAAGCTGAAAAAACAGTTTTCTGCTAACGACCCTGCATCAGTGTGGACTGGCTTGAGAACCATCACGAATTACATATCATCTCCCTCCAGTATCGATGGCAGTAAACTTCTCGCTAACGACCTGAATATGTTCTACTGCAGATTTGACACCTTCGACCAGACACCCCCTACACAGCCATCAACACCTCTATCCACCTCCAGCCACAACCGCCCTGACCATCTTAATACATAGCCATCAACACCTACAGACATCTCCCTCTCCCCCCCTGATCTTCAGATCAGTGAGGATAATGTGCGTCAGGTCTTCAGTAAACAGAAGAGAAGGAAAGCGCCAGGCCCAGACGGTGTCTCACCAGCCTGTCTGAGAACCTGTGCTGACCAGCTGGCTCCCATTTTCTCGCAGATCTTCAACAGATCATTGGAACAGTGCAGTTCCATCCTGCTTCAAACGCTCCACCATCATCCCAATCCAGAAGAAACAAAAGATCACCGGGCTCAAAGACTACAGACCTGTCGCCTTAACATCTGTGGTCATGAAGTCATTTGAAAGACTGGTTCTAGCGTATCTGAAAGACATCACCAGACCATTGCTGGACCCCCTGCAGTTTGCCTATAGAGCAAACCGGTCTGTGGATGATGCAGTCAACATGGGGCTGCATTATACCCTTCAACACCTGGACAAACCAGGGAACTACGCAAGGATTCTGTTTGTGGACTTTAGTTCTGCCTTCAACACCATCGTCCCATCACTGCTTGAGCACAAACTGACCCAGCTCTCTGTTCCTAGCTCTGTCTGTCAGAGGATCACCAGCTTTCTGACAGATAGACAACAGCTAGTCAGAATGGGCAAAATCATGTCTGACAGCCGCTCCATCAGTACTGGTGCCCCCCAAGGATGTGTTCTCTCCCCACTGCTCTTCTCCCTGTACACCAACGACTGCACCGCAAAAGATCCCTCCATCAAGCTCCTGAAGTTTGCAGACGACACTACTGTTATCAGCCTCATCCGGAACGGTGACGAGTCTGCATACAGACAGGAGGTGGAGCGGCTAGCTTTATGGTGCAGATACAACAATCTGGAGCTGAACACGCTCAAAACGGTGGAGATGATAGTGGACTTTAGGAGAAACCCCCCTGCACTCCCCCCGCTCACCATCATGGACAGCACTGTGGCTGCAGTGGAGTCATTCAGGTTCCTGGGCACCACCATCTCTCAGGATCTGAAGTGAGACACTCACATAGACTCTATTGTAAAGAAAGCCCAGCAGAGACTGTACTTCCTCCGTCAGCTGAGGAAGTTCAAACTGCCACAGGAGCTGCTCGTGCAGTTCTACTCAGCTGTCATCCAGTCCATCCTCTGCACTTCAATCACCGTCTGGTTCGGCTCAGCAGCCAAATCTGACCTCCGTAGACTCCGCGAATAGTCAGAACTGCTGAACGAATCACTGGCACTACCCTTCCTACACTTCATGAACTGTACTCTTCCACAGTGAGTAAAAGGGCTCGCAAAATCACCCTGGACGCCTCGCACCCAGCACACTTCCTGTTTGAACTGTTACCGTCTGGTCGGTGCTACAGAGCACCGAACACAAAAACTGCCAGACACAGGAAAAGTTTCTTTCCTCAGGCCATCTACCTCATGAACAGTTAATATTTCTCCTATTGTGCAATAATCGTGCAATACTCTCTAATACGCACTTGTACACAGCACCTTATAATAATACACATTGCATTTCTTCTCCTTACGCATCTGTACACAGCACCTTATAACAACATACAATGCAATACTTACGCATTTGCACACAGCACCTTATAACCTGTATACTTATAACAATCTGCACATACATTTCAACATCCAGATCGTTGGACTGACTGCATCTGTTTAATGTCTATCGTCTTCTTTTTAAAAAAAATATATTTATTTTGTGTTGTCACTTTATGTACACTGGAATCTTCTGTAGCCAAAGCAAATTCCTTGTGTGTGTGAAGCACACTTGGCAATAAAACTGATTCTGATTTTTCATTTGTTCCATTTAGTGATTGTTTAAGGCTGTTTGGTTATTTCAGTCATCATACAGTCGACATCCATAATTTTCAGTGACGTTCAGTCTATAAAAGTCTCTGGATCATTGCGTGTAAAGATTTTGGACATCTTCTTGGACATTTTTAATTTTTCCAAAAGGATTGCTGCATTTATAAAGCACCCATGTCTTGAGGTTGTTCAGTATGATGCGATTTACTTTCTATGTGTGATTTCATTGGACAGGAATCACAAGACTGATGTGTCTACTTTAGACAATGACCATAGACAAGAAAGAAATAAAAGGAGTGACTGCAGGTTGGAGGAAAGTAATTGAGTAAAAGTACCGATACTGCACTAAAAATGTACTCAAGGAAAAGTAAAAGTCCACATTTTTAAAACTACTCGGTAAATTACAATTCCTGAGAAAAACTACAGTAGTTTGAGTATTTGTAATTAGTTACTTTACACCACTGCTAACTAGCAATAAGAGGGGGATGTTAAGAATATAGTGGTTGAAGCCGTCAAACTGATCAACAGAGAAGCAACGCCACTCCAAACGCGAAAGCTAATAGTCAGACTTTGATTAGAGATTACCAAAACATTCCTTTCAGAGGATTAACTTGCACAGATTAATTGCTCATCTGATCAATAACAAAGTGAGCTAGCAAAATACACCAAGTTAATTTAGATTTCACATGGACTTTAAATAGCACACAGTGACCCAAATGGAAAAGAGGTTTGATGTAGGCATTTGTTTTTGTTTTGGGGCATTTTTCTTTTTTTTGGCGGTAACTTCTTATTGCCGTTGCTGTGGGCACACGCTCATACATACGACAAGACTTGACAGCAGTCATCGGACATCTCCTTCACATCCTTACTTATTAATTGTAATGTATCCCGGGGGTATGAGATGCCAAAACAGCTTGTCAGATAGATTTTTTAACCGACGAAAGCTTGTCCAAAAGGCACGTCCCCCCGCTTGGCAGATAAGCAGTGAGGGATGATGTGTGAGAAAGACAGAGGCGTATTGTCTCTCTGGTGTTACTCACTCATCCCTCTCTGTCTCCACTTCTTCTGCCTCTCCTGCATGCTATTATGCTGCCCTTGGGCTTGCCCATCACATACATCAAATTCAGCTTGCCTGCTCCAAGATTGTGCCATGTAAATTATTCAACCCAGAAAGCACTTGAGAAGGAGCAATCACAGTATAGCTCAGCCTTTTCCTGCACCGCTGAGAGACAGAGACAGACATAAAGAAAGAATGGTCTGTCAAAGAACTTTATGCCATGTGCTGTTATCAGTTTAATTCATAACCGCTGTACATGCTGGCAAATCAGTGGCTAATTCATATGCATTTAAATTTCATCTGTAGACACTACTTTGCCCTTTGTGTTTTCAATACATCTGTTGTGTTTATACTTATTGTATGTTTAGTTAATTTTGCATGTTTATTATATTGTTCACACTAGGCCTTATCACACAACACATGAACATGACCACAATAATTTTTGGTGATGCAATATAAATCGGCCATAAATAAAAAAAACAATTCTTGCAATATTATATAGCTATTGAAGGTGTCGATATGGTTAAAAAAAAATACATTATAGCATTCACTGTAAATTACTTGAGTATATTTTCATATGGGTGTCTGGCGCAGCCTCTGTTACTTTTTACCTTGCACCTTTTTGTTAACATTTATTATCATTTATTATAGATATGCGTTTTAACGTTCTGATTCCAGTGCCTAATTATTAAATTGCTAAAATGATCATAACTTCATTAAATATTTGTAAGAATGAAATATTATGTGTTCTTAGGAAGAGTACTTGTATTATGATGATATTATATTGTCATTCTGGCATTAAATGGTCTTAAAATGACAATAATATACTTTATCGTAATATATTTTGGTGCAATATATTGTACAATTCAAAATAGATGTCGTGACAGGCCTAGTTCACACTGTATAACTTGATGTTAAATCATCACCTCATCTAAAAATACTGGAAGAAATTCAAGAAAGTACGAAAATCCTCAGAGGCCATGCATTAAAATATTTTTTCTCTCTTGTTATGTCTTGATCACGACCTAATTATCTCGTGATCTCGACATAACAACTCGTTTTCTCGTGATCTTGACATAACATCTTGACATAATAAAGAAATAGGAGTACTTATTTTTAAAATACAACTTTATTACATCATGTATCATTAGAAAAAAATGGGAATCTGTTAAAGTTTTAAATTAAATATCGTAGCTTATTGTAATTTATTAGGCAAATAACAAACTGGCCAGCACATTCAAATTTACTCAGTCAGAACGGGCTATTTAAATAATAAAACCATTCAAACATAATAATAATAAAAGAGCTTCAGGATTTTTTTAGCCTCTATTGAAAAAGTTTAATTGATTGAAAATTCATGGATAACAACAATAGCCAAATTAGTATTTAAATTCATTTTAATATAGCCTCCGTTTGGTGCTTCATACCTTTATCTGTTTTCATCTTTTGTTTTAAGAATAAGGTCCAAGATTTAGAAGTACTTGTAAAATGTTTTCTCTATTTAAAAGCAATACAGTAGTGAAAGATGACTTAGACTTATGAAAATTAATAGTTTGCATTGGCCAAAACTGAAGTCACACCGATGTGACGGTCAGAAAATTTGGCTTGGTCTTAAAACCTTTTTCGTTGGGTTATTTTTTACAAATAATGATGGTTTAACAGTCACAATAAACAAATGAGCTCATGTATGGGACAAATTCTGGATGTTTTTCATTGACCTTTGTCCACCCTATAAAATAGGGAAACAAAGAAACAAAGAAAGGCAACTAAGTTACTAATTATCAACTCAACGCTAAATATTGAATATGAATTAAAATAAACAATCAGTCTAGAAAATGTATATTTACAATATTTACATGCTAATGGAAATCACAAGATAACAAATCTAAATTGTTAAGACATATTTCAATTAACCATGTTGTGCGATTGCATATTAAGTCACTAAAATAATATTAAAATATTCAGCGAAGGATGAAGACAACACAAGATTAATTACAGGAAGTTTGTGGAGAGAGACAAAAAGCAATCTCGACTGTCTGTGATGTGCAAGAATTGGGTGAGTCAGCAAAACAGTCTCCACATTCCCTGTCAGCAGTAATGATACCTGTAGAAGATTGATGTGTGTCAAAATTTCACATCCTTTCTTTTTCTCTGCCTTAACTGCACAGCTACATTTTTGTAGTCACGATAGTGAAACTTTTCAATAAGCATCATATATATTTATTTATATATCATGCATCATATATATGTATCATGCATCATATATATTTATATATCATGCATGATATATCATGCATCATATATATTTATTTATATATGCCAGAGTGTGAGATGATAATTTTGACCTGAAATGGTTTAAATTTTTTTTTAAACTTTTACTCTAGCCGAAGTAAAACAAATAAGACTTTCTCCAGATAAAAAAAGAAAAAAATCAGACATACTGTGGAAATTTCCTTGCTCTGTTAAACATTATTTGTGAAATATTTAAAAAAGAAAAAAATTATAAATAGAAGGGGGGCTAATAACTCTGACTTCAACTGTATGTATATATCGTCACCTTGGAATTATAAGGTTCTATCTGCGTTCTGAATGATTTTGAGATATTGAGCTTCAAAGTTTTTGCATTCCATAGCAAACAGTATGTGTGTAACATTTGTTTTTTTAAATAAAAAGTCTTAAAATGTAAACAACTTATGAAAAAAAAAACATCCCATAATGTAAATAAGTTGTCAATTAATAGGAATATGTCAATAACTAAATTTTGACAAAAATGTCAGAACCTTATAATTCTAAGGTGACGATAGATAAATAAATAAATAAATAAATTTTAAAAAGTCAAAATATTGGTCCCTCGTGATTCAGTGAACAGCTATTACCACTTTGTAAGAATTAATTATTTAATAAGAAGTAAGATTTATTTTTAATAATGTTCTAATTGTTTCAGTCTATAAAATACTGGCTACGTTTCCATCCACCTATTTTGGAGATGCGCATAAAAAAAATTGTTTGACGGAAACGCCAAGATGCAATTAAGTTTTGAAAATGCACATAACTGAGTAGGATAAACTTTTTATTTGATAAGAAAAGATGCGCATACACTATGATGGAAACACTTTGCCACACAAATTCCAGTATACACATTAAAAAAAAGGTCAAGTGATTTTGTCTTAAGAGATCATGTAATGATAAAAATGTTTGTGAATGGACAAACCAGCAGGCTGAGCACACTGTAAACCATTTCAGTTAACATATTATTAATTACCTCCAGAATCAAGAGCATCTGTGCTCCGTGTCTCACTCCTTCAAACGCCACCACACGTTCACTGCATGTCAGCATTGCCTTCCATTGCCATTTACTAAATGAAGAAAAGATTCACGCAGCGTCTCCTACCACAGCAAATTCCATTTTTACTGTTGATATTTGGCACCAGTTAAGAAAAGTGATGATTTTGTTCTCTTTGACTCGTTGCATGGAAACACTGCTTTATTCGCACGTCTTTTATGCGATGAACCAGTTTTGCACAAAGTTCATTTGCATTTGTGAATAGAAACAGATATCGTTACAAGTATGAATTTAATCACTATTTTTTTTTTTTGACACTCTGAACTTTGACTGCATTTCATAAATTTCCAAAAAAACACAGTTTTAGCTACGGCTACATATACAATAAACAGCGTTTTCATCTGAAAACACTCCATGTGTCCACACTATCATTTTTGATTATTTCCGAAAACATGGTCATCCACACTAAAACGTCTGAAAACGTTCATCGTTCATGTACTGTATGTAGCAAATTTAAACATCTGAAAGTGCTGTTCCTTTAAATATGATAAAAGCTCTTATCAAACCAGACACACACACACACACACACACACACACACACACACACACACACGCACACACGCACACACACACACACACACACAATGGCAAACATTCTCAAGCAGCCTCTTGCTGATTAAAGTTTAGTGTTGACCTAAAGGACATAGCATCTCTTTCCATTCCCAGTTAATATTGCATTGTAAGGTCTTCAACAGCCCTCGAGGCCTAATAGAGACAACTTTACTCCTCTTTTTCACCTAATTGGGAAAACACGGGAAAAAAAGAAGTGTGATACATACAGTGATGAATCTGATCATTCTTTGAAAAAGGCCACAGAGACGAACAGCATCACTGCGATGAAACGGAAGCTTTGCTAGAGGTCTGACTGTAGTCTGCAGCACTTCCCCTGTGAGAAAGACAGAAAATGACTCATGTTAATGCATCAGAAAGAGTTCACACCTCAAATCTACACAGCAACTTTGTTTGACAACCTTCACATCCCAGATTGTGAGAAAAAATCATAAGAGACACATTTATCATCAGGTGTTTTATTCGTTGTCAAAGCACCTCTGAAGACTTGATACTTAAGGCTTTGTCTCTTTAAAGTGTTTGACTGCGAACTAAAGCGAGAAGTACCAATTTTTGTGTTTTTCATCACAGCCGGATTTCACATATATCTCACAGAGGAAGTTTCTCCTCATCTCTTATTACCTGTGGTGAAGTTTCAGTTGCATAGCGCGAAAAGCTGGAGTTTTTAGCCGTATATCCAGGTAGGCTTAAGACGGTATCAGATTTTCTTGTTGCAATTAATAGCTGAAGATTTTATCATGATATGCGTTACTATCAAGCTATTGAACTAATCTGCAGTAAAAAGGTTGCTTTATTATACAAGCATGTTCATACTAAACCAATTTTTCGGACACACTTCACAATAAGGTTACATTAGTTGATGTATTTACAAACATGAACTAAGTATGAACAATACTTGTACAGCATTTATTAGTTACTTTTACTGATATTTACTAATGCGGGGGTGCCTAAATTTTTTGTATGAAGGGCCAAAACCAAATATCATTGAGAGATGTTGGCTGAAAGTAAATATACCAAACTATATTACATTAACGTTGCCACAGGTAATTTCCTAACTTATTTCATAATATTTCAAAATAAATAAAAGAACATTACTTCAAATCAAATCAAATCAAATCACTTTTATTGTCACATCATCGTTTTATTGGCTTAACGCGAATCTCATGTGATCTCATTCGCACCAAATCAAGGAAATACTGCACGTATGAATCGGTCAAGCACTGGATATATGCATTTAATCACCCGCTTTTCTGACACACATAGGCCTACTGTAAATGACGAGCAGTAAGCAGATCTAATTTCTAATTTTATTTTGTAATTCCAAATCATATTAAAATACAAGTTAATGTTTAGATTTCAAAGACATGCAAATATGCCATATGTACATACAATATATATCTCAAAATGTATTAAAAATGTGTGTACTGTATATATTTATGTGACACAGCCATTATTCATGCAACATTTCCAGGTTTAGATGAATAGGCTACTACAGCAGTTTTCTTTTTACTTTTTTTAAGAACAGTGCCTTTTTTAACTTCTAAAAGCACATTTTAATTTAAACTGTAATTTTTTTTTGTTGGCAAGCACAGTTAATGTTCAAATTATTTAGAATGTTTAAAGTGGCTGACAATAATAAATTTTTTTAATAACTTAATCTGCATCGTTTTTGAACTGTGCAGTGCTGTAGCTGCTTAATTATGCCTACTACGCTACTGTATTTCAATACCGGTCATTATGGTGGTACTTGGAGAGACTATTTTTTTCTGAGGTGGTACTTGGTGAAAAAAGTTTGAGAACCACTGGTCTAGATGATTCTAAGTACCAGATGAGCTGCGTCATTAGTGATTATTATAGTATCTGTGAATAACATACCTTGGAGTCACGTCTGGCCAATCAGAATATAGTATTCCAGACAGCGGTGTAACAATACTAGATAAAATAGGGATTATTTATCAGGAATGTTACCTTTATCATCAAAAGATACATCTAAAAGAATACATCAAGGTTTCAAGCACTTCTATGTAATCCAGCAGTTTACATCCCTCATTTCATATTTAACATGAATTATTTAAGCAAATTCTGAACCAGATATGCAGTGCCAAAAAGTGTCATGTGCCAAAGAGCTGTCATATCTGGTGTAACCACGAGCTCCATCAAACCGGCCGCAGGGGAACGTTCTCCATTGCTCTAGCCCTAATCTAATCACACAGATTGAATTAGGACGTTAAAGAGGCCTGCTGATACGCATTGACAGGCAATCCACATGCTTAAGACGCAAGCCTACAACATAGGAAATCATTCATGGTTAAACAGGATGTTGACTCCTACACAAACACCTGCCATATCCCAATCTGAAGCCAACTTAACTCTTCCTCTGGGAGACGAAAGTTCCTAAGTACATTCATGTTTACCTGGATATAGACATATGCCGATATTCAGTCATTCAATGTATCGTGATGATGAACATGCACAATATTGATATCGTGGGTACTTCAGTATACAGTGAATAGCTGTCAACTATCTCAACTTTCAGAGTGTTTTTTTAGGAATATTCAGATTGTGTTTGTAGGGGTTTTCATCATCAGCACCAAATGATTTTTTTAAGCATTCACATTTACACGTTTCACAAATGGTCTACATGCTGAAATATTGATTTTAAAAAATTGTGATAATTTGTAAGCCTATTGTTTGGTAATAAACTCTGCGTGCCCTATACTGGGCACAACATGACATCATCAGGAGAATAACTATAGTTTTTAAGAGGTCTGTCTGTATCAATAACACCATATGACCATATGAGTGAAAGCTTAGAATGTTCAATCTTCAACTGATATACATCACTTTGATATTTGTTGTACTGTAACGAAGTCATTTACTCTTATTCTACACTATGTTGACCGCTCCGATTGTGTACATGGTTCAGTATGCATATTTTTCATATCGCTCACATATGACACACATGAGCAAGTCATACATCAAATGAAAGCTCTCATTCCCAACAACAACAATCCACCGTTATTTTTATTGATTTACAATCACTTAGCCAACATTTTTCGAATTAATTATAAGGTATAAACTCCTTTTTTGTAAATATACAAAGAAAATGATTGATTATTTGCTCCGTGAGCGCCAGCAAATGGCACAGATAGCCAAACAAGCTGTATCGTCTTTTACCTTAGGTTCTCCGTGATAAAATGAGCCCATTTTCATCGTTTTCTGAGGTTGTGTGCTTGAGTAATGCCCTGCTATGTCTCGTAAGTGCCAAACGCAACAAATTAGGGTCATGATATTCCAAAATTTGGGAAAATATGATTACGTTAAATAATTATTGCATACTACATGATAAAGACAAAATTGTTTTTTCTAGTATCTCCTGACATACTGTATGCTGGTAACAATCAAAACTCTCTGTAGTTTGATAGAGCCTACAGGGCCTGAGTTATACACTTTCTAAAACGGGCTTTGGGACAAAAAAACTAAAAGCAGGTTGTGTTGAGATGGTTCATCATAGGACAGACAACATATCTAATATTTATCACTTACAGCAGTTTTTTTTGTAATTTCAAAGGGATTTCTGTAAAATGACGTTGAGATATTGGATTTATTGTACTGTATATGGGTATGGGGAGACTTCAAAATTAGGTTGGAGGAAATAAAAAAAAAATGGCATTTTTCCTTCTTGCAGTTGGAATAGAATAACTCCTACATACATTATTATAAAGACTAATTTCCTTTTTTTGTGTTTGCTGACATCAGCTGGAAAGAAATCAAATTAATTGCAGGACGCTGGAGCACTCAAAGGCTGAGTTTCACACTTTCAAACTTCAGTTTATATGTAAAAAAAAAAAAAAAAAACGCCTTTTTTGTGTGTGTTTATTGTAACACAGACAATATATAAAACAATTGTTAGGAATTTCAACAGTATTTTGTGAAATTTCAAAGGGTTTCCTTTTTAAATGATACCAAACTTTTGTATTTACTCCTCTGCATGTGGGTATGGGAAGCTTTTTAGATCGAAAGGCCAAATTCAGGCGGAATTACCCAAGATAGCCCCAAAGCTTAAGAGGCTGAGGCTCTATTTGTTAACATCAGTTCATTTACAGTAACTAAACTGGAAACTGCATAAACTTTTATTATGAAGTTAATGCCTAATGATGCATTAAAATCAAAAGTTGCAGTTGTTTAATGAATAGACTTAACTAATAAAATTCAGTTTGGTGTGATCAGGCTGTAACCTACCACAATAATTCCTAAACCTAAATCACAATATATATATATATATATATATAATTAATAATAATAATATTATTATTATTATTATTATTATTATTATTGAAATGTATTTGATGAATACCACCAAAAACCAACTTGCACCTTTGACACATCACATTTAAATCACATGATTGTAGGTAAATATCACATTTTTAACAGCTAACTAAATTTAGCTTAAAAGCAATTAGGTTAATGAAAACAAGACCAAGGAATGCATGACGTATTTCATTAATTCATTTTGTTACTGTATGGGCTTTATAAAAGGACTAAAGTCAAAAAGTTAGGAGGAGATTTTTTCTTTGGACCGATTTTGATTATTGATGAATATGTAATATACCAAGATAATTTTAGTGTCATCCTTCTCTCTGTTTTTGTCCTTTTTGTGACATACTTGAACACCACAAGATAGCACAATGACTCTTCACTTTTCTATTTTAGATTTTAAATTGGATTCCTTTTTAACCAAATTCTCCCAATCATTCTTTTCCCCCTTACCTCCAACACATCTGACAAACTATGCATGCAGTCTAACCAAAAATTATTCAGACACCAGATATAATTTATGACTAGTGGGTACCAGGACATTACAGCTCGTTTATGTAAGTAAGGAAAGCAGAAAG
>CAIGQQ010036011.1:4344784-4363180 GCA_903798035.1 Danio albolineatus
ATTATTATTATTATTATTATTATTAATAATAATAATAATAATAATAATAATAATTAGTAGGCTTTGCACTATGCAGTTAAATTAGCGTGGGCTTCTTCTTTTCTGAAGTCATAAAACTAAATATTTTTAGGAATAGTGGACTGAAAAGTTACACTTTTTTTTCTTTCCCATTTATGGGGGAAGAAACCCCTGGATACACCATACCCTTAGATGTATGGTGCCCTTTGCATTTGCCTATACTGCGTATGCCATGGGCCAGCCCTGGTTTTCAGGGTCACATGATCCTTCAGAAATCACTCTAATAATAATAATAATAATTATTATTATTATTATTATTAATGGTATTATTATTAATGATAACATTGATAAAAGCAATATTTACTGGAGTAATCATTTCATTTGAAACTTCATAAAATAAGAAAAAAGTTATTTAAAAGTTTGATAAATATTTAACAATTTAACTTTTTTTTTTACATTTAATAAATGCCGCCTTGATGAACAGAATCATTTTCTAATAAAAAAAATGAAGAAGAAAAAAATCCTGACCCCAAATTTTTGAACGGTAATATGACTTTGATGAGTTCATGGTATTAAAAAAGTAAATTAAAATTAAAAAGCTCTCATGTTATTGAAATTGTTACTTTAAGCTGCATCTATGAAGCTAATTTCCCAGGTTCCGACAGCAAATCGAATAGGGCGAATTATGGCTTTGTTGTAACTAAAACGTTTTGAAAAACCTGTTCACAGTTAAAGTGATCACATGCTACAAAACAAAGAAAATGTGTCCAGCAGTCAAACCACCTGCTTTGTCTCCTTTCAAAGGAAATAAAGAGAAAATTAAATTTCTAGCAAAGAAGGAAAAGAGGAACAGACTGACTGTAAACGGACCCGTATCAACACCTTTGAGAGTCATTAGCCTTATTCATTACAGACGCATGACTGACTAACGAGCTGCGCGTTTCCATTCATAAAGCTCGTATAGCTTGACAGAACTGACATCTTGCAGAATGAAGGATTTCTGTTTGCTTTCATAAGGAGCCTTATAACATTAGCAGAAAGTCAAAATATTGGCTGAGGAAACCAAGGTTAAAGTTTGTGCACAGATGCAACGCATATATGTAAAAATATCAACCAATTTAGTCGAATGTATTAGAGCAATGCAAAAGAACACGGAGTGAAATAATACCCTGATCTTTTACAGCTCATTATGATGCACGGCTTCTCTTCATAGAAGGTCACCGTTTCTTTATATCTCCTCAAATAATTTTGTGTTACGAGACGTTCTTATTAAAATCAAAGTATTGTGTATAAGGTCTGAGATGCAAACTTAATTAGAGGCGCAACACAAAGACTACCAGCCTCAAAGTGTCTGATATATTGTAATCTTTGGAAAAGAACATTCATTTCTCACACACAAAAGATATTTCAGGCAAGACCAGTTCTGCAGTAGCTGTTTTCACCGACAGTTTTCATTAAGTTTCTGTCTTTTACTTTGTTTTGGGTACATCAATAGTTTGTGCTTTTGAAAAGACAAAAAAAATAAAAAATGCAATCTCAAACAACGGCGAACGCTCTTACAACAGCATGGACCGCCAATTCTAGCTAATACAAACAAACTCTCAAACTCTTTCTGTAGTCTAAAGCTAGGCTTTGATCAAACCATAAATCAAATTCTGTTTATGAACAACCTAGGTTCAAAGCCAAATGTGGGTTTTCAGAAACTCACATTTTATTCTGAAGGTCATGTAAGGACTGTGTAAATAAAGCTGTCACTGACGTAAATAAAGACATGGTCCCTAGACGTTTGCATGCAGCAAAGAGTTGTAAATCAATTACCACAATTTATATTATTAGAGTTGAAAATCAATTATCATAACGTATATTATTATTTGTACTATCACCAAAAGCTATATGATTCATTGTAAATACTGTTGTAGTATTTGAGACCAGTCTTTAGACTATTTTTAATATGTATTATTCTTGTTTCAGCAGCTTTTCCCATCCAAAGGAGCACATTAAATTTATGCAGAAAACTAGAAGTTCGCATAACAGATTTGAATGCAGCATTTCCATACAATGAGTAAAACAAAAATGGTGCGAGAAGCAAAGTATTTTTCTTATATAATCAATATCTTGCTCCTCAGAAGACAATGGTGACATGCAATGAAAACATGTTTGCTTTTAGAAACAAGACTGCTCTTTGGGAGTGCAGACAGTCCTAGAAGTAATGATGCTAAACTAGTATGATGACGGACTTTGGTTAAGTATTTTAGAATTACCAAACCCCCATTCCAGATGTTTTACAATGTAGTCGGCCTGCTGGTTTGTCCATTAATGCTGTCCATCTATTTTTTGCCATTACATTATCTGTTATAATGAAATCAATCACATGATTTCTTAATTCACATACTGGAATCTTTTTAGTTTAAAAAGTTTCTATCAAAGTTTATGCACGTGTTTTCTTGTCTATTACGTTTATCCTACTCAGTTGTATGCATTCATTTCTTTAGGCCCATTTTCAAGATTTCTGCGCATCTTGGTGTTTCCATCAAGCATTTTTATTTGATATTTTAAAATGTGAATAAAAATAGGTGGAAGAAAACATGTAGTATCAATTGAGCTGGTATCCGGTCCCGTTTACAAGGTCCAGTTTACACTGCCATTTAAATGTGACCCAATTCCGATTTTTTGCTCATGTGTGACACAGATCGAATCTGTTTATGACCGTGTAAACAAAAAGCAAAATGCATGCATTCGGGTATTCAGAGATCGGTTTCAGGCCTTCTTCATATCTGGAAATAAATCAGATATAAATCGGATATGTGACAATGCGACACAACTTAATGATCCGTGGTTTAATGACGTAGAAGGAAGAGCGTGTGTGGAGACGCCGATGTGGAAAACAACAACAACAGCAGAGGAAACATGGAAGAGGAAAGTGGTCAGTGGTCAATGGCAGAAGTTACCTGCCTTCTTGCCTTGCGGGGAGATGAGTCAGTGGAGGACACCATATATACTGTAAACCATAGGCGCAAGCTGCGATGACGGCCCTTTCCTTTCTCCACCTCAAAATCATTTTAAAGTTGGGCGAACTTCTCATATTTCACAGAGCTGTGAGGCACAGATGCTAGAACCTGCCTTTACGCATGCGCAACAATGTAAATTATATGCCAAGTGTAAACACATGAATCGGATATGGGCCACGATTAAAAGAGCTTGTAAACAGACAGGGATAAAAATCAGATATAGGCAACATGTCGGAACAGGGCATCAAGACCTGAGAGTGTGAACGGGGCCAAAGAGTTCTCACCATTTTTTCCCAAGACCAGCAAAGAAGTATGACTGCAGAAAACTGTAAAGTGTTTGATTTGACATAATTAACATACAACATAAAAAGCAAGAGAGTCGTTTCACCAATAACTTACATAAATGCAAAAGCTTGTTCCAGCCACAGAAAAGATTGAGACAAATTGCCATTAGACACCCAAAACAAATGATATCTTACATGCTTTCATAAGAGTGTTAATACTTAAACATATTTTATAATTATTTCATAATATAGACACCCTGATTTATAGGCGAGATAGCGGCAAAGCGTTGGTGCTGTCTTTATTATGTTAGCCATGTTAATAAAAGCTATTTAACTTTTCACACTTCTCACAAAGTGCCTTTGACTGGTAATTTCTTTGCTGATTTAATAAAAGAATCCTTCATCCAAAGAGCACTGATACAGCTTAACCCTGCAACATATTCTCTATGTTTTTGGAAATTATATATCATGTGTAACATTCACAATAAATTAACAATGCTAGAATTGAGCTAACAACAAGCTACTTAATCCAACAACATGCTAATTTGTGCTAACAATAGGCTAATCAAACTAGAAACATGCTAGCAACATTATAATATATGCTAACAATATTGTAAAAATAGTTAAAAACATGTCAACACGTTTAAGCCATATGGCAACACATCCCAGAATGGTGTTAGTCAATGCAACATTAAACAAGTTAAGGCATACTAGCAAATCAGACATATTAAAAACAAGATTCACATGAATTCAAATTTTCCTGACATCTCTTCTATGAATACAGTTTTTCTTCTCAAATCAAGCATGATAAATATACATAAAAAATATAATAGCATCCATGCTGACAAACAATAACAAGATAACAATCTGTTTATTTTTAGTTTATGCTTTTCTTTTTGCAAAACCTTCTGTTATCCAGCAGATGTCCTCAGTGTGCAACTAGCGCAATTGACCAGTGAATCCAGCTCATTTAATCAATCAATTAAATCATTCATTCATTCATTCATTCATTTTCTTTTTGGCTTAGTCCCTTTATTAATCAAGGGTCGACACAGCGGAATGAACCACCAACTTATCCAGCATATGCTTTATGCAGCGGATGCCCTTCCAGCTGCTACACATCACTGGGAAACATCCATAAACTCTCATTCACACACATCCACTACAGACAATTTTAAGTTTACCCAAGTCACCTATACAGAATGTCTTTGAACTTGTGGGGGAAACCAGAGCACCCGGAGGAAACCCACGTGAGCAAGGGAAGAGCATGCAAACTACACACAGAAATGGCAACTGACCCAGTCGAGGCTCAAACCAGTGACCTTCGTGCTGTATGGCGATCGTGCTACCCACTGCACCATGAATTTAGCAATCACAGTCAGTATAGTAGAACAAAAACACAAATTATTTTCCCCATTTTTAATACAGGAAACACAAAGACGAGCCAAAAACACTTAATACTGAGGTACTTTTATTTTTATTATACAGTTTCCCCACCTGAATTGTTTTTATCATTATTCTGACATGAATTGTTTTTATCATTTCCAAGATATTCATCATCTTTAAATAGCCTTTGAAAAGATTAACACCAAGCAGTGAGCATCTCCACAATGCTGTCTTATACTTCAATGGATTCTGATAGGTGGTCAGTCTTTTAGCATGTAATAGCTGAGGAAAAAAAAAAACATGATCTAAAAATGATCCCAATGATTTCTTACATATTTATGATGGCAGTTTTGGTCTGAACTCTGCTGTTGTTTTACATTTCAAAGTAGTTTTATAACTGTATTTATTGTCATTTGTATGACTATTGCACTTGATGTGAACAGTTCTTAATCCACATCACATTTAGCAGTTGTAATGTTAGTTTATATTAACATCATTTTATAAATTCTCAGGCTGTAAAAGTTAATCTTTCGAATCATTTTGAGGATTGCTGGTCCGGTTTGTTTTGGTCTCCACTCCCTTCTCCACACTTTAGCTTTGGTATCGAGTTGGTCTCAGTTCAGGTGTTCTTGTCTATACAACACTAATAACAATAATAGTAAAATGTTCTTACAGTGATCGTAGCTGTAAAATAGCTGTCTAAATTCAACCCAGTGCAGTATTTTATCTCAGTTCAAATAGTCAGTGCTCGCAGCTGATTTTTCTGAATAGGCTATTTCATTTCTGACCTCTATTAAGTCCACAGTGATATTACTTGGCCTCAGGCTCTCTAGCTTCGGGGTATAGAGATGAGAACCTGCTCTGCATTTTCAGCTGAACCCGTTCCTTTATACATCATCCTACATGATGAGTATTAGCAAATGACATGGTCCTGAGGTAAGTTGTTGTTATCCAGCTAACAAACAGCAGGCAGCGTTGTGGGCGGCACATTGTGCTGTTACTCCCAAAGCAAATGCATACAGCGCGTCCTAATTAAGGCGCTTTCTCGATATGTTGCAAATGGTCCACCGTGGGCCCCGCAAAAATCGCCGTGTGCTCCCAGAGGACGCTATTAAGAAAACATGAGTCTGTGATTACTATGCTGATTTGTGGTTTAGGTAACACCACACGTTCACCACGAGTCCCCTTGAATCACAACCAAGTGGGTTCAGCATCTAAGTATTTCATATTCAGGTCAGCCTATAAAAATTCTATATACAATATTAAATTTGGACTTTTGATCTTTAATAAAATGTAAATCATTAATAAATGTAAAATAACTTTGCACTAAAAAAAAAAAACACCTGGTTCTCCCAACACAAATTGTTTAAGTTGTTTTACAGCATCAATTTTAGAAAGTGGACTGAAAATAAAACAATTAAGTTTTCCCCAAAAAAAACCATTAAGAATTATGTTGTCTTAACTCATTTTAAATTATTATTTTGAACTAGCAGCAAAAAAAGCCATATCACCCTGCAGCCCAAGACTCACTGAAGCTAAGCGGGCTGAGCCTGGCCAGTACCTGGATGGGAGACCACATGGGAAAACTAGGTTGCTGTTGGAAGTGGTGTTAGTGAGGCCATTAGGGTACTCAATCTGTGGTCTGTGTAAATCCTAGTGCCCCAGTACAGTGAAGGGGACACTATACTGTCAGTGAGTGTCATCTTTTCTAATGACACGTTGAACCAAGGTCTCTGTGAGCATTAAAAATCCCATGGCACTTCTTGTAAAGAGTAGGGGTGCAACTGGATTCTCTCCATTGGCCCTTACCCATCATGGCCTCCCAATCATCCCTATCCACAAAATTGGCTGTATCACTGTCTCTCCACTACACCTATAGCAGGTGTGTGGTGAGCGCACTGGCACCGTTGTCCTGTGGCTGCAGTCGCTTCATCCAGGTGGATGCTGCACACGGGTAGTGGTGTGGAGAGACCACTCTCATTATTGTGAAGCACTTTGGGTGTAGGGGTGTATTACTATACACGGTAAATGCACTATATAAATACACATAACATTAAATGTGCAAAAAAGAAAGCAGGAAAAATTTTAAAGATCAATAAAATGGGGGGATTATGTTTGCCCTTGCATTCACTGCACTGTAAAAACATTGGTAAATTAGCATTTATATATGCTTCTGAATTGCATTATGGAACATTGATCTTTCCTCCAACAACTTCTGATGTTGAAAAGTTTTAAAGTTTTGATAGTTTGAAGTGACATATTGTCTGTATTGGTGCTGTAAAAACCTAGTAATAACCTGCCAGTACTTTTTCTGTAACTTTAGGATGCTGGACAACAAAGTTAAGGATCCACGTGCAGTTTATTACAAGAATGGTCAGGCAGGCAACGGTCAACACAGTGACAAACAGATGCACATAGGAAATCCAGAATCATAGTTGAGGTCACAGGCAAAGTGTTCGATACTGGCGGCAAACAGGATAAACAAAAAACAATGCAAGGGTTAAAAGGCACAGCAAGACAAAACAAGCAAAACACTTTGTGGTGTTACAGATTACAGATTGTTTTTATGCTGTATTTATTCCCAGCTCCCAGCTGTGTGTGTAATCAAAGAAGTACTGGAACAGGTGTGAGTGTGGGGTGTGTAATAAACAATATTTAAAATTGTTGGGGTGTATTTTCATGCATAGCGATCTATGAATACAATCAAGAAAACGATACAATTGAAATAAAGTGTTGTATTGCCTCCCAAGTCTAACAGTATTCAAGTACAGGAACTGAATGATAAAAAAAATTCATTAAAATGAATCCTAGTTAAGGTCAAAAATGGTACAATTTCTTATACCTGAATGCTTTTCACGTCATTCATTCATTCATTCATTTTTTTTTTTGGCTTAGTCCCTTTATTGATCTGGGGTCGCCACAGCGGAATGAACCGCCAACTTATCCAGCATTTGTTTTACGCAGCGGATGCCATTCCAGCTGCAACCCGTCTCTGGGAAACATTCACACTCATTCACACACACACACACACACACACACATTGAATTGAACTACGGACAATTGTAGCCTACTCAATTCACCTGTATTGCATGTCTTTGGACTTGTGGGGGAAACCGGAGCACCCGGAGGAAACCCACGCGAACACGGGGAGAACATGCAAACTCCACACAGAAATGCCAACTGACCCAGCCAAGGCTCGAACCAGCAACCTTCTTGCTGTGAGGGGACAGCACTACCTACTGCGCCACCGTGTCACCCGTTTTCATGTCATTATTATCAAAAAAGTATGATGAAGGTTAGCATGAGAGCCTTCTACAAAACAATGGAGACTTCAGCCTGCTCAGTTTGCTGAAATAAAATTATGTCTAAGTGTTACCTGCATGTTCTGATTCGATCAAACCTGCTACTTGGCCTGAATAATTTAAAACCCACTAATTTAACACAGCTCACTCGTGTACATAAAAAAATCTGACACCAACATGCATACAAATGCAGACTCCCTCTCTTAGACACACACACACACATCTGCACTCACAAAACCCGAAACCACATACTCTACATGACAAGCGCTCGGAGACAGATTGCGATTAAACGCTCCATTAGTTTCTATAATTCTCTCTCACCCTCGCAGTGAGAAAACAGACTGAGAAGGACATTGTGTTTTAGTTCAGAGCTGCGCAGCCCACGCAGGCCAACAACATGACCTCATTTAACAAACCCAATCACATTCAGACTGTTTCGCCCACTGTCATATAGACCTAACGCACAATGAAGCAGCATGCAAATGAGATTATAACCAAATAAAGCGTCGCACGGCATGGAAACATGCTCCCTACAATATTTACTTGCTGTTTTAACATGTAATCCTCTTGTGCTACCTGCTAAAAGGCACACAAAGAGGTCCGGTTCCTTTAAGTGGGTTGCGTTTGATGTACAGGCAGATGTGGGTGTGCAGACATATAAAATACGAGGCTTGGTGCCATGACAGACTACTGAATCGGGACGGCTCAAATCGAAGAGAAGACTGCATCACAGGAAAAAGCAGCATCACAGGAAAAATCAAGGTTCTGTAACGTACTGTACATCTTCTATCTGACTTTGAGTTGACTGTTCATCCTTGTAATGTTGATTTGTCACATTCTACATTGTCCAAAGCACTATAAAACATTAAAGGTAACATGACAAATAAAAAAAAATCTATTTTTTAAATAACAGAACAAGCTATCACAAGCTATGGGTAATTGTTAATTAATCTGTTTTTGTTTGCACTGCATGGTTCAAGTGACTTAATTCATATTTTTTTACTCCTATGTGGCACAGATCGGATATGGCCCCTGTAAGTGTGAGCAGGGAAAAACCACATAGATTTTGATTTACTTAAATCAGATTCAGGCCTTGTTCATATGTGGAAATTTATCCGATATGAATCGGATACATGCCCGTGTGTCTGCAGTGTAAGCAGGTAGATCAGATTTTGTCCTGTCAATGTAAATCACGGATCAATAAAACTGTAGCGAATGTCGTCAACACTGACGCTTTAATTTAGACTTTAGCACAGTCCTAAACCTTAAAGCTCACACACGAGGACTAAAAAAGCTAAAAATAAATAAATAAATAAAAAAAGAGAGAGAGAAAAAGAGAGAGATCAACATCCGCCACATAACCAATATAAACTAATATAAAATTGTTGCATACACCACGCCATGGACATTACAAAGTTTATCCTATCATTACATTAAGATGCCTACTGGTTTAAAAAGGCTTAGATTAAAACAAGATGGCAAAATGAGATCTTTTCTGTCATAAGCTATAGTAAAACAGAATTTTAAAAAGTTAAACCTTGCAAACAGATTAAATACAGGAATGGAGAAAAAGGGCTTTTTTTATTATCAGCTGTCAGTCAGCGCCTGCTCTTTTTTTCCATGTCTTTGCACCTTTGCCGTTGCTGTGTAAATGCAGACAATTGGATACAAGTCACTTTTAAAAGATGATGTAAGTTGCTCATCAAAAAAATTAGATACAGTCACAAAATCGGAATTGACCATCAAGATCTGCAGTGTAAAAGCAGCCTTTGTTTTGCTTAACTTACTTTTCTTTTCTTTTTTTTTTCTTTTTTTTTTTTTTTTGCAGGGTTCCAAACACTTTCATGAACAGCAGATTGAAGAATTTTTAACAATGTTTTTAAAGCACTGTTCATTTAAAAATCAAGGATATTTGTAATTCATACTCCCAGAATACGTGTGGTTTTAACTGTACTTAACATTTCCCTTAATATACATGTAAAAATGCCAGTCCTTTTCCAAAATTTTGACCATTTTAAACAGCCATATACAAGTAAACTTAAAAAAATGCATTAAATACTGGTGATATTCAAATGAGTTTTGAAATATTGATAAAATGTGCATTATTTGTCAACGCTATTTGCAAGATTTACATCAAATATTCCTAATTTAGGAATTTCTCAGTTTTTTTTTACTCCAATTGAGTACAATTGTTGAATTAAAACCATAAACAAATTTTATTTTTAAAATGAATACAAGTACTTTCAAAGACTTTTGTTTGCTTTCAAGTACTTCCCAGGCCTTGAATTCATGTCTGAAATTCAAGTACTTTTTAAAGTGCCTTTATTAAAATGACAGCATCTAGACAGGAAGAGATGGGTGGATTGGGAAAGGTCCACAAGCTGGTATTTAAATTTGGGACGCCTATAGTGCACCAATGCCACTGACACTTTTTAAGGAAAGTAATATGTAACATTATTTTTAAATCACTTTTTCATTTCGACTGGGCTTGCTTGTTTGTAATATAAAAAACACTTCTATTTTTGACCATTGTAAGGGATTTTTACAACAAAGTTTAAGCTGAAGAAAATGCAAATTCACATCTGTACAGTTGTGCTGCAGGTCAAACTAATTTTTCAGCTGTGCAGCGTATCTGGATAAAATGAAGAACATTGTGCTAACTCTTCATCAATGAATATTCCCAGTTTGAATTTCACAGTTTTAAGACTGTTTTTGTGCAAATGATGTGTAAATAGATGTTCACATCTAGGCTAGAACTATAATGTATAATGTAAACGGAATTAGATTATTCAAACAGATTCCAAAAAATCAGAACCTGTTATTCAATGAATCTTTAAAATGCTCATAATTGTAAAACATGTTCGCTACAATATATACTTGGTGTTTTAACGCATTCCTCTTGTGCTACCTGCTAAGAGGCACACAAAGAGGTCTGATTTCTTTCTGTGGGTTGCATTTGATGAGCAGGCAACTGTGGGTGTGCAGACATATAAAATGCGAGTGCTGCCCTGCCTGGGCTTGGTGCCATGACAGACTGTAGAATCGGGTCGGCTCAAAGTGAAAAGAGGACCAGGAAACATTAAGCATCACAGACAGCCAGCGCTTCTGCGAAGGTTAGGGGGCCGTGGGCCGATCTGCAGGGGAGGTGACAGCACGTTTCAGATATATAAACAACAATAACATCTAGTCGCTGACACCACACTGCTCTGAAGCCTCGCTAGCCTGTGCTACAGAAAGAACTGTACATGTGTACTTTGGGGAAAAAAAGAAGAATAGATGCTGCTTTCTTTTTTCTGTTGAACTGCAATATCCTGAGGATACTCAATGCTAAAAGGGAGCAATCGCAAAAGTGCGGGAGTGAGATAAGCAAAAGACGAGGCTTGTACATTATTAATGAACAAACAGTGCTGTAAGTGAATTACAAATGCCCGCGTTGAAGTTGAAGGCTTTGTCCTGCAGAGCTGTTGGGTTATTCAAAGAGAATAGAAAAAAAGCAGATTAACTGATGTTAATCAAGGGAAATTGGAGACACTGTATTTTGATTCTTTCCTTTAGAAATAATTAACGCTCCCCTCCCTCAACCACCAAACTATTTGAAAAAGTTAGATTCTATTTATACAAATTTGTTTAAAAAATGTCCGCATGTAAAATGGTCCACTCACCAAAATAACAAAACAGAAGGTAAGGTAGATGGGCTTGCCATACAGTAACTTTAAATTGTACCACTGGTCCTTTATTCTTCACTTAGCTGTGAAATGGTTTAAACCTGATGTGCAATGTTTTTGAAAAGAAATAGAAAAAGAGCTTATTTTTCCAACATGTCTGCAAGACTTCCTATTCTCAGGCTTTAATCACAGGAAATGTATATTGCGTTATGGACCTATTTTATCTTATACCTTTCAAATATTTAAATAGGTAGTAGCTTCCTTTCCTTCCTACTTGGCATACTTGCTCTCCTCAGTGGCACAAATTGAACCTACTTTCTGGTGGACAACCTTTTAATCAGCCATCATGGGCCAATAAAGATATTCTAACATTAAAAGACATAAACAGAGAAAAATCAATCACAGATTTTCAAGAGCTGATTACCAAACTGAATATATCCCCCAACACACTATTTATCCATTTTAAAATAAGGGCAGCACTAAAGGCTCATTTGACAACATGGGGTATGGATCGTCATACCCATACAATTGTGAAATGGATATATAATGCTCAAAGAAAAGGAACTGTGTCCTATCTCTGTTGCTGTCTTTCTACTATTAATATACATACATCTGATCCGTCTCTGCCCATCAATTGGAAAACCGTGTGGGATATTGAATTCCATACTTCCATAAACCCTAATCACCAGGTTATTCACTTTAAAACTATTTATAGACCATTTCTAACTACAAGTATACAACATGTCATAGGTAAATCTCCACATACTTTTTGCATATGATGTGGGAATGTCCAAAGGTGCAAAAACTTTGGGATTCTGTGCTGGACATTTTATTTAAAGTCACAAAAAATTGTTTCCCCAAAGATCCTGTATTGTTTTTATTGAATGATAACTCGCAATTTACCTTACATGCAAAGGCACATACATTTTGGTTAGCTGCTTCAACTGCTACAAAGAAAATCTCCCTGTCAAGCACTGGTTGCATAATAGTTGTTAAAAGTACTTTTCTATGTGATTGTAAAAATTGTATATTTTCATTTTTGGGAATAAAAACGAACTACAAAAAAAAAATAATAATTAACGCTCAAAATGTCAACAATTAATCTGGGCAGTTTATAAACAGGAGAAATTATCAGAAGAGCTCAATCCTCATGAATGGCCAAAAAATAATGCCAAAAATGTATTTAGCAACAATATACACAAGTTCAAGAAACAGACACAAACTTTCATTTTCATAATAATCAATGCAGAGCATAAAGCAGCACAAATTATAAACAAGTTTATATAATCTACCAACAATAGAGGCCTAAAATGGGACGAGACTTACGTTTTTGGAGTGTTAAATAATGCTGCAAATACCAGTAAACTACCTATTATAAACATTAGCATACCTTAAACTTCACAAGAGATTTACTAATTATTAATTGTGGAGGTCTAGACAAATATATTTAAAACATGAAAGATGTTTTGCAATGTTCATTTCGGAATCATCTCCTTCAACCTAAAATATTTCATATATTAGTCTCCCTGTGATTTTTAAGGGTTAAAAGTCTTCTAAAAGTAGACAGAATACATTACCTAAAATAAGTAATATACAGTACATTACATCAGTGTTTCCCAACCATGTTTCTAAAGGCACACTAACAGTGCACATTTTCAACCTTTTCCTAATCAAACACACATGAATCGACTCATCAGAACATTAGAAGCGACTCCAAAACCTCAAATGAATGGGTCAGATAAGGGAGACATCCAAACGATGTACTGTTGGTGTTGGTACACAAATGATGGTTGGTACAGAAATTACACTTGTTGTGACTAGAGTGTTAAAGGGGTGATCCAGAGTGTATTTTTAAAGCTTGATTGTGTTTATGGAGTGCACAGCAATGTGTGCTCAAGCTTCATTTGTGAAAAAGCATATTATTTTTTTCATATATCTAACTTTGATTACATACAGCTACTCAGCTAACAAGAAAATGACTGTCATACTCCCTAGTTCCTCCAAAGGCCTGCCCTCAAGTGGCTCTGATTGGTCAGCTAATATAATGTGCTGAGATTGGCGGATCGGCTCCAGGTCACCAGGAAGAGTTGCATATGTGTGAGCGCACGGTAGGATGTTTTCATTTTATCGTGTGCTTCTGCTTGCGTTTGTCTAAGAACGTGGCCCTGTGTTTACATAGTGGCCGCGTGTTTCCGTTGTCTGTTTTAAACATGCGGTTAATGAGTCCTCTTATTGGCTGCGTGTTCTTGTCCCGTTTTATGTGAGCGCATGGCTTGTGGTGTTTTCTTGTGTCATGTGCTCTCCCGTCTATTGTCTAGCCCCACTCTCCTTGTTAACCCATTATTAGTTGATCATGTTCACCCGTTTGTTTGTTAATTATTTCTGCTTTATATTCTCCTCATGTTTGCTGTCCTGTGCCAGTTCGTTGTCGATTATTCTCCGGTCATGTTGTGTCCTGCCTTGTCCAGCCCTGCTTTTCCCCTGCCAGCCCAGTCAAGTTTGTTTTTGCCTTTTTATTAATGTTTTCCCCCTCGGGGTAGTTTATTTTGCCTTTTCATTTTATTTTATTATAAATAAAAACCCTTATTTGTGCTGCACTTGAGTCCTCGCTCCTTTCCCTATACCACAATCCTTGACACCACCCCTTTAAAGGCAAAGCTTATGCAAATATTGCTATTGTTTTTTTTTTGGTATTGTATGTTGCTATAGCGAGGACAAGGGCTTCACTGGTCAAACCACAAGCTCTTATATTTGGTTGTATGAAATTAAGCGACTAATAAACAGCAAAAAATAATTTCACAACTACTTGTTAGTACACCCTACTGACCAAAACCTATTATATTACTAATACTACTAGTTGCTTGTGTCAATCAGCTCCCAATGTTAACCAGTATAAGTTGTGTGCACAAATTCAGGCACTGGTAAAGAGAGTAAAAAGCTGAACTGTTAAATAAATAAATAAATAAATTAATTAATTAATTAATTATCTATAAAAAACCTAACCCTAACCCTAACCCTAAACCCTAACCCTAACCCTAACTCTAACCCTAACTCCAGGAGGGCCCCCTTGCCCTCCTACTCTATAAATAAATAAAAAGAGTTGTGTCATTATGTTTTGGTGAGTTGGTTCACATGATTCATCTTTCCATGATCTTCCTGATGCATTGTGGGTCTTTAAAGAGATCAATTGTTTTAATGCACTTGATGGATTTTGTGATTGAAACAGCCCTTAAAATGGCTGACTCCCAGATCAGTGCCCTGACTAAACAAGGGAGCTGATTGTGACGCACCCATAGGCAACAGAACGCGTACAAAATGCGTATCAAATGTAGCTGAACAAAGGTGGTTGTTTAGGTTCAGGCTCTTACCAGTTGTCAGGCACCACATGAAAGTAAACACAGGCTTTAATTCATACAATTGCATTTAAAACTGATTTAGGGGGTCTTAGTTTGACCCTTCTGGATCTAAGAAAAAAATATATCAAAGCAAAATCTGTTGACAAACTGTTTCATCTAACTATTTATACCTCAAGGGAAAAGTTACTATTAGAGGTTAGGACGCCTCCAGAACTCCATATGGTGAGACATGTGTGAAATGTGTTTTGCATTAGACCGAATTAAAATATGAGGAATAAAGTCATACTGCTTATTTTTCACATAGTACATTCTGAATTAAAAAAAGTCTTAAACATTACATTTTATGACATACACACATAAATACATACATACCACCGAAGTCCATATTATTAGCATTATATCATTATATTATTAGCAATTAATTGTAATTATTTTTATTAAAAATGAGCTGATTATTGAAGATATTTATTCCCAAACATGTTTTTGAACATAGTAATTTTGATAACTAACTATTTTTTGTATTTGTTATAAAGAAAGAACATAATGTTTCTAGTTATTTTGCAAAATTCTACTATTCAGCTTAATGTGTAATTTAAATGTATAACCATGTTAATTAGGTTAACTAGACAAGTTTGATTAATTAGGCAAGACACTGGACAACAGTGGTTTCAAAAAACATATTGTGGTCTATCTATCTGTCTGTCTATCTATCTATCTATCTATCTATCTATCTATCTGTCTGTCTGTCTGTCTGTCTGTCTGTCTGTCTGTCTGTCTGTCTGTGTATGTGTCTGTATGTCTGTCTGTCTGTCTATCTAACTATCCATCCATCCATCCATCCATCCATCCATCCATCCATCCATCCATCCATCTATCTACCTACCTACCTACCTACCTATCTACCTACTTCTAAGGGGTTAATAATTTAGACCTTGAAATTGTTTTAAAATTGTATAATGGCCCGTTTCCACTGAGTGGTACGGTACGGTACGGTACGGTTCGGTTCGCTTTTAAGGCCGTTTCCACTGTCTAAAAGCGTACCGAACCGAACCGTACCGTACCACTTTTTAGTCACCCTTTGCAATGGGTCACAAGCGTACCAAAGCGAGCCGTAAGGCGGAGCTAGACGCGCAGCTGAACGCCATTGGCTTACAGAGATACGTCATTGGCTTGTGCAACAAGCCAGAATGAAAACAAAAGACCCGCCATGTTTAATACACAGCCGAGAGACAATGCTCCGAAATAATATCAGCATATAATAACGAGCCATAGTCGACCCGGGCTTAAACAAACTTTGTCGTCGTCTTAAACTGCCACCATGCCGAGAGAAGAGCAGATTGTTATGGGTTATGAGCCCATAAGCGCGAGTGGGCGAGTGCTTTCGCTTTGTCGCTCACGTGGCGTCAATGTTTGAAATAACAAAGTTCTTAACCTGGACTATTATAAACTCGGAATGACGGAGTTACTCTCTAACGAGAGAATAATGACGGAGAGGCTACATGTACTGGTGATGATAAAACATATGTACAGATGAGAGGTTTGCACAGACGGGGCTCTATTTCGTATTGTTTTTGAACCTAAATGAGGCATACTTGTCTGCTGTGTGTAGTTTTTCTGTAATTTGGTAACATCGGAGACTGTGTGGGGCTGTGTGTGTTTATATATGCTGCATTTATTTACTTATTTGATATAATCGCGGACCGTAGGCTATTTCGCATCATTGATCTGCAGTTATAATCAGATCATGTTCAGTCAGTAATGAACACTTATACACCAGTGTTTATGTGTATAATAAAGAATCTGTTTTGTGAGAAGTGCTTCTCGTATGATTTGTGAACGACCCATAAAGCTTTACTGTAGACATTTCTTCGAGTGAAAATGACGGCGACAAACTTTCTGTCGTACACCACGCCCACCAAAAGAGTACCCTTTTGCAGTGGAAACGCAAGCCTGATAAAGGTGACCCGTACCGAACCGTACTGTACCACTCAGTGGAAACGGGCCATAAATTACTTTTATTTGAGCCAAAGTACAGAAAGCAAAAAGCAAAAAAAAAAAAAAAAAAACATTATAGAAAAAACTGAAACGTTTCCTTGCATACTTGAATTTTTTTTAAAAATATGTCAGGAGAGCTAATCATTTAACCTAGAACTGTACATACATACACACACACACACACACATGCATACGTATATACTGTACACACATACATCACCCTTACAGAATATTTTTAAATAAGGTCGAGTTAAATAAAGCAGGTAAATAAATTACTACATCGTGCATTCTTTAAGACCAGATAAAGTCTTTTTTTTAACACTACTCTGCCAGTGTTCCTCAAATGAAATGGCTTTGTTTCGGTCACTGAAAGCCTGAAGTGTTCAAATCATCTCAAGAACCAGTTCCCGTGGGTGGTTGGTAAGCGCAACTTAATATTAAAAGAAAATATCTCTAAAGAAGTCTTTACAATAGCTGCTTTTGTTTTCATCAGGGAAGCTGAAATTATCAAACGAGACAGTGGCTGACTTGCTCACTGAAAGTGGACATTGTGTAAGCCACCTTTGAGAGTCATTAGCGCTGTTCATTTGAGAGGCATGACTAACTAATGAGACTGCCATTTGCATTCACGTCCACTTCCAGCCGAGTCCCTATTTGTGTTTTTCAAGCCATCATTAAGCTCACAGCATTATTAGATAAATATTAACCGTGCCGCTCATTAGAGACCGTTAGACTGCACGGTCCACTCTAACCAAGTGTGTTCGAAATGTTGCGGGAAGTGAGGAAAAGCTGCAGTTGTTGATAAGGTCACAGAGTGTGTTTAATCCCAGGCTCTTGGCAGGAATCAAACTACCATGTGCCAACACAGAAAGAGAGAGAGAGATGGTCGCGTTGCCCCCTACGGGTGGATCAGTGGAGCGGGTCGCTGCCTGTGCCCACAGATGGGCAGGACGCCACATCGCTCACTTTTGTCCCCAGCTTGCCTTTGTGCAGCTGAACGGAGGCCATGTCTGAAAGCTCTTCTCCCCAGGAAACACCAAGCCAGTGCACTTTAATTGAATTTCCCTCTGTCTCCTCTAATCACAGCCCAATTATACAGATCTACATGCAGGTCACAGAAATATTGTTCTTTTTTAGTTGTAGGACTACTGTCATCTTTCCAGGAACACAAAATACATGTTTCCACTACTGGGCTGAAGGGTACTGTTTGTATAAAGGTCCTGTGAGGTGCTTTGAAATGAACATTTTTTTTATTTAATGTTTGATGTCATATCAACTGAAACAATAAGACTGGGCTGGACATATAGTCTTGGATATGGAATGAACGGATGAATGTGGAATGAATAGATGGATTGGGATGAATATAGAATGAATGAACGAAT
>CAIGQQ010036011.1:4363190-4387125 GCA_903798035.1 Danio albolineatus
CACTTTTGTCCCCAGCTTGCCTTTGCACAGCTGAACAGTGGCCATGTCTGCAAGCTCTTCTCCCCAGGAAACACCAAGCCAGTGCACTTTAATTGAATTTCCCTCTGTCTCCTCTAATCACAGCCCAATTATACAGATCCACTTGCAGGTCACAGCATTATAGTTCTAGAAAGTTCTGCAGCACTTCCGTCTTTCCAGGAACAAAATTACCTTCTCATTAACATGAAGGTGAAGGATTGTTTTAATAATGCATATAGCAGTTATATTGAATAAGGTTTCATAAACAGTGGCTGGGAGTTTGTGTGGGTGACGTCTAAACAAATTTTACATTGCATTAGGAAACGCATTGAGTGGGCCGTAATTGTGTTAAGTGTGATGTGATGCAGTGTGCTTGATGACACGGTGTTGTTTTTACCTCCAAACTAAATCCAAATGCGATCTGCTTCTAGGTTTTATTCAGATATGCTTCCAAACAGCCATCTTGATGTCTGTGTTGTTGTTCCAGCATCTCTAAAAAAACACAATCCAAGCACTTTAAAAATGTATTCTTATTATATCTTGGCTTAATAAACCACTTTCAGTCATTTCTTATACTCTTAAAAATACAAGGCATCTACTGGCATTCTGTGAAGAAGCTTTATTTGTATTTTTCATGTATTTTTCTTATGTGTGTGTGGCACATCTGATCAGATGAAGGTGTTATTAAATGTAGGATGAATTTTGTGGTAATCTGTGGTTTTATTTTCATTGAATTCTCCAAAAAAAGCACAGACTTTTACAGAAGCAATAAGTTAATGTAAATAAATGGATGTGTAAGAGTTGGCTATATCTCTCCATGATAATAAACCCTGAAAATTGTTATGGAATTCCACGAGACAAGACCACGAGAACGGTCAGGCATTAAAACAATGGACTGGCTAATCTGAGAAGAAGATCAGGAGACCAGCTGTTCAACTGTTCTATTCAAATCATCCTGAGCTTATCTTCCTGACTGTATGTCCTTGCTCCATCAGAGTAGATCATTTTCATTTCACATAACATGTTCAAGGTTTTAATATGGTGTATCTTGTAGTTTTATATTCATGTTTGGTATCCTTTTAAATGTCTCTGTGTTATTGGTAAAGTGGTCTTAAGGTCATTGTAATATTTCACTGGTATTTGTTGAATTTTGTTTTGACTTTGATGAAATCTCTGGCAGATGCTCCCCCTCCAGAGATGATTAACACATCAATACACTAGGCAAGGGTCACTGTGACGCCCTGTTGGGTATATATGTAAAGATGTTGTACATGCCAGTGGGATTTTGTAGCCAGAAGACCCCGTTGCAATGTATAAATTTCTGAGCTCTGTCTCAGAACTTATATGTTGCAATGTCTTTCTACATGGTCAGGTATTAACCTTTAACTCTGTTGTACAATCTGAATTGGCTTATCTTGTGTAATTATGTGAATTGGAATGGAAAATCTTTGCCTGACAAATAAATGTAAAATTCTTGTTCAAACTCTCATATCTCTTGACAATCACTGACTTAATATGATATAATCTAGTGGCTAAATCGAACTTTCTTTATGTATGAGCATTCAAATTATAATAAATTGTAATCCGATTAAATTCGGAGTTGGAAACGAATTAAAGTACGTTTTCATAAGTAAAAATATTTCTTTTCACATGTGCTAAAAGGCTTACATGCATTTACCTTCACCCATACTGTTAGCTCCGCCATTGGACTAATAGATGGACTCTTACAGATGCAATCGGATCATAATTGTTTTTAATAGATTATTTTGCTATTCTTCCTGAATGTATTCACAAAATGACCAACACAATAAACTTCAGTAGCACAAAACTGAAAGTGGCTGTGAGCTAATCATGTCACGATCACAGAATCTTTCAAATTAATTAAATCTCTTGAATAATGTATTAATGTAAGTCACATAAAAAAAAACTGCAGATCTGCGTAAACAGAGATGCACGATTGTTCAAATCTGTTTTTGCTGATAGGCAGTTTGGGCTACTTATCAGAATCATGGGAAATGCCAGCCGACAATATTTAATTGGATGAACATTTTTTAGACTTATGCCTTACCCAGAATATAAAAATAGATATAAATACATTTAGATGATGTATTAGATAATGTATGTGATTGGAATGTGAAGAGACTTTCAACCAGCACAACAAAAAATGTTTCTAAAGACAATCACCTACTGCAGCTTTAACTTTTGCAAACTGTCATTGAAAAAAAAAATAATAATAACATTGAAAACGGCTATGCTAAACTTTATTTTTAAGAGTCAAGAGTGCAAATGCAAGTTTTTCCGATTAACGGTATAGTTAGCAGTGACATTTATTATTATTATTATTATTATTTTGAGCCTATTTTCATATTCTCAAAGATCAGCAACGGATGGAGATGAAAGTGTCAGGAAAAGCATTAGACATGAGTCAGAGATCTCTGAGTGCTTCGGTAGCAGTTAATGGTCAGGATAACAGTACGCGGTGCAAAAGTCGGTTTTATTTTTTCCCTCGTAAACGAGCCCTTGACAATTGTCCTCCGCACATGAAGAAGGTAAGAAACGCAAAGCTTTTTTTAATTAACTCTGCAAGCGAGCCACTGACGAATTGTGGAGACATTCTTGGCTGCGATGACATACTGACTCCTGGCCTTTCATCATGGCTTTATTTCCCAGAGCGTTTAAGGTGACATCCTCCACAGACAACAGGTCCAAGGTCTTTTTCACTTAATTCTGTTAAAGCAGCATCTCGTCCTGTTGTTTTCTCAAAAGGCCACAGCAAACGATCTCTGCTTTCAGCAGTTGTAGCTTTCACAATAAATTGGCATTTGCTTTTTCATGTCTCAGAATAATACCCTTGTCAAAGGTTCTTGCAGATGTTTCAGAAGTGTTTCGTTTAAAATGGTCATAGTAGAATTGTATTGTTAATATTAGCTGATTATTATGAATAAATGTGAGGTAGCACAGGTTTATAATGCAGTATAAACAAGCACAAACAAGGAAGCAGAATTGATTCTTAAAGTTATATTTTATTCACCATTTACTCTCCCTTAAGTTGTCTCATACATTTATAATATAACTTTTATAAGACCTGTAACCACTGACTTCTATAGTAGGAAAAACAAATATTATGTAAGTCAATGGTTTCAGGTTTAAAACATTTTTTTTTCAAAAAGAACTCGTTTTGTGTCTAACAGAAAATAGAAACTTAAACAGGTCTGTGACAAGTGAGGGGTGAGTAAATGATAGCAGGATTTTCATTTGTGGGTGAACTATCACTTTAAGTCAAAGCCTTTACAGTTTTTTCACTAAGCACTATCAATGGTTGCATGGTGTGGTAAACAAAAACATAAACAATATTTCCTAATTGTCACGTGACGTACCACCAAGATGTGAGCACCATACCACGTATGTGAGTTTAACAGACTTCTGAACATGATTTGCATAAAACTACATTTGGGCTGTTAGTGACAATCTAATAGGTGTCTTTATTAAATCTTTATTTAGTGTCTATTAGATGTCAATTAAACTTGTTTGTTTGTTTGTTTGTTATCACGATTAGCAAATCATGCAAAACAATAAGCTGACATCAATGGATTTTAGTAACAGACCTATTTATAATTTAGCCTTCTTTCAGAAATATCGCTAAGTTACAATACATGCTATCTATCTCAGATGCAGTAAAGCTAGTTCATGCTTTTATGACTTCTGGACTGGATTCTTCGCCACTGGCTTGTGGAGTGGGAGTGTGCATCGATGGATTTGTTCTTCAGTGTTTGTTAAACCACACTGAACTAATAATAATAATAATAATAATAATAATAATAATAATAATAATGCATTTTATTTAAAGGCACCTTTCTTGACACTCAAGGTCACCGTACAAGACATTAAGAACAGTCAGTTCAAATAAAAACACAATATAAAAGTAAAAAAAAAATACAATACAATTTTAAAAATGCAGTTCAGCTAAAAAGAGTAAATTGTGAAAGAGAGTCTAAATTACGGAGATCAGGAGGAAGTGAATTCCAAAGCTGAGGAGCAGAGTGGCTAAAGGATCTGCTCCCCATGGTGACGAGGCGAACAGGGGGAACAGTGAGGTGAATGGAAGAAGAAGACCTGAGTGTTCGAGAAGGTGTGGCGATATGGACTAGACTAGTGAGGTATGGCGGAGCAAGATTGTGAATGGCTTTAAAAGTGAAAAGAAGTATTTTATAATTAACCCTGAAAAGGACGGGGAGCCAGTGAAGCTGTTGCAGTATGGGTGTGATGTGACAGATAGAGGGGGTTTTTGTGATACGGGGGTTTTTGTGATAATACGAACTGAACTTCAACTCTGAAAACTGGACTGACACAGTCACTTTACTAGAACTTCTATGTTAAGATGCTTTGACACAATCTACATTGTAAAAGCGCCATAGAAATAAACATGAATTGAATTACTGTAACACTCTGTTTGCTGGTTGCCTAGCATCCTCAATTACTAAACCTCAGTTAGTGCAAAACACAGCTGCCAGAGTCCTAACAAGGTCAAGAAAATATGTTAAGTTCTGTATTGATTCTAAAATATTACTTCTTACCTATAAAGCTTTAAATAATCTAGCTCCTTTTTCTTTTTGTGTGGTGTTTGCATATTTCACACTTTAACAGTAGTTAAAAAAAAAAACCCACATTTTAGTCACACAAATTGCATTTAAATATTCCAACTGGCAACACATGGTATCTTTTCACTTTTCTTAACCACAATTGAGCGCTTTAATCTATGCACGTTCAATTTCTAGTACCTATAGGAAGCCTGTCAGCAGCAGACTACACATTAAGGTTAGAAAGCAGCAACCTGCAAGTAGGCATGGGCCGGTATAAGATTCTGACGATATGATAACCATGGATATAAAAATATCACGGTTTCACGGTATTGTGATTGCTGCTTTAAAATATATGCTTTTTAAATGTCTGGGTGAAAAAAAACTTTTTTTCCCCTTTGAACACAATATATATTTTATTTTGAGAAACATTTAAAATATTTTGGGACAGTAAACATGTCAGGCTAAATAGTTCAAGTGAATCATTGACTTCTGATGTCTGCATTTGTTTCAAAAACACAGATGTCTTTACAATTTACAACAACATCTTTGGATATCTTTTCTGCTGGAGATACTGTTGTCCTAAAAAAATCTTATGAACGGTATAACAGAAAAGTTTGGGGGTTTTAAAACCTTCATTTTTCCAAACCATGGTATACCTCGAAAATGGTTATTGTCTCATGCCTACCTGCAAGTGAGGGGGCAATGCGTTTCATATAAATACATAAATAAATAAAACTGTCCCTGCAGATGATAATGACACTATATAACATCTCTAAACATTTTTAAACCTTTAAAGCACACATTTATTCCCATCATATTCTACTGTGTTGTCCAAATATAGATGCATTTATGAGGCTGCTAAGAGGTGCCAGTTTGTTTTCCAATATCCTGAGGATACTTGAACAAATGCACAGAATGCTAAAAAGAGTTCACAGAACTGCAGGAATGAGATAAGCAAAACACAAGGCTTCTACATTTTTAATGGGCAAACAATGTCATAAATGAATTATGAATTAGGCCATTTAAATTGCCTCAGAAGAGTTGGGTAACTCGCAGAGATGGAGCCACAAACAATGAGGTCAACAGACGATGCACAATACATGAAGAATGAGGAGAGGAAAATACAAATACTTCTGACTTCATGTAAAGACCTCAGCCGCACATCAGCAGCTTCTGTATAATACATTAAAGCAACGTCAACAACCTGAACGAAGACCAAATACGTGATAGTTTTAGATTCATCTGCGTACAGTAATACACTTCAATCTATTTGGTGCCTAAATCAATGCACCAGAACTTGCTTATTTTATAGTTTCACAGCAAGAACTTGAAGAAAGGAAACAAATCATTTGCATAAAAGTCTGTCGAAATATCAGGCCTCTGCTCAACAGCAGATGAGAACGGAAAAAAAAAATCCCATCACGCATCATGGTACTTGTTTGTTCAGTCTCTGAAAAACATTTGCTGGGACACAGATTCCTCTGCGAGCTAGTAAATAGGAACATTACTCTATTAAGCAGTGATAAATTGCTTTATTCTTCTGGATTTGCACTGTCCCACAGAAACACTGGTTAGTTCGCACTGAAAGCCTGAACGCTGATGTACACACTTCAGCTCTGTTACCTTGGAAACATTGCCTGAAGTGAAGACGGCGTCTAAAAAGTCGACAGACTCTGGCAGCGAGGATTCCAGCTGGTATTGCTGTAAACATCTGAGCCATACGCTGCTAATATGACCAAATGGGATCAGAGAGCATGGACTCTTGGTATCTGGTGAAATGCCAGTCTAATTTTCCAAAAATAAATAAATAAATAAATAAAAATGGTTTGTACTTCACACATGGCTTGACGTTACATGTAGTTCAGTTTTTCTTGTTTAAACAGAGGCTTCAATTGTAGCATCTGACTGAACTGATGAGTGAAGAGAAGCATTCCGAAAGTCATAATGAGCTTAAATGTACATATATAATCATATTTGAAGAATAAATACATACAGTAAATAATAACTATATTATAGCCCAGAGATTCTCAATGATTTCCTGCAACAGTGTCACAAAAAACATGCTAATAAGTTAGAATAAAGAATAATCTGGGTCACATTTATAATCTGAAAAATGTTGTGAGTTACTAAATATTATTCTAATATAACTGCTAACATGCTAGAAATTATAAAAAAAGCTTATTTTTTCTCAAATATAGTGACTAGGAACGTACTAGTTATGTTAAAAACTTCACAAAAATGCAAGATCCGGGGTGCCCAAACTCAGTCCTGGAGGGCCGGTGTTCCTGCAGAGTTTAGCTCCAGCTTGCCTCAACAAACCCGTCTGGAAGTTTCTAGTATACCTAGATAGAGCTTGATTATCTGGTCCAGGTGTGTTTAACTGTGAAACTAAAATCTGTAGGATACCGGCCCTCCAGGACCAAGTTTGGGCACCCTTGTGCAAAAAAACATGTTATGTGTTAAACCATTATCAGAGAACACATTGCCATTATTTTAAGTATAACAAGTAAAAGCATAGATATACTGTTAAAACAACCCGATCAGCTTGCCAAAACATGCTTACAACTTGCTTATACATGTCAGCTACTTGTAAAAGTATGCTAGGTGTTAGTGCCTAGTTAGAAATGTTAAAGAAATGTGTTAAATATGCTAAACAATATGTTAAAATCTTTCAGCAACCTAACAAGACTTCAGTAAAACACCACAACAGATGGGCTGTATCCGAAATTGCCTCATGTACTCATAAATAGCACATTATTTGAAGCAGCAGCCATTTTAGTGAGTCTGAAACCAAAATGGACGTTCTTAAGCGCACTCAATCAGTCCCACGTCACGCCAAAATAAAGATTGTACAACCAATATACAGTAAACGGCTAGAAAATACCCATAATTAACTGCAAGAGTTTCTGCATCTGGCCACAAGATGACGTCCACAGCAGAATCCTATCGTGTAATGTCATTTGTAAAGGAGAAAAAACAAAATGCTTTGTTTCAGCGCTAACAGCCAGCTCGCTAATTGCTAAATAACCACCACAGGGTCTGATTAAGAAGTTGAAATTGAATCCGTCTGAGGGATTTATCAACCTGCAAACCACAAACAAAACTCAATGCTGGAATTCACTCACTCGTTCTCATTCACTCCTTTAAGTGGACTGTATTATTGACTAATGTGGGGAATAGTGAATGAGAGGAAGATTTTAGATACAGCCATACAACAACTATATCATATTAGTCCAATATCAGATTAAAACATGCAATACACAAGAAATAAGAGGTATTTTTTACCAAAGTACCAAATATGCAGCGGCAGCAGAAACGCTACAAATCTGCAGCAAAGCTGGAATAGGTTCAGGTTTCAGGTCATTGTGTCTGCCTGCAGATAAGACTCATATCTATATGGTGGCCTGACCCTCCATCAGCTCACCCTCTTTGCACCTTTGGCCTTCTATTAACAAGGATTTTAAGGACCATTTTCACTCTAAGGATGGTTCAATCACACCATATCAGTGACTGGGGGTCAGCATTATGTGTGTGCGTAGGGCTATAGTCGTCCACTGTCTCTGATGACCACTGCAGGTATAACAGAACTGCTTCACAAATCTCTCTCTGTACTTTAGGATCTTACTAATGGAAGCTTGCTCAGTGTTAACCATGTTTTAGGTTTTAGATTCATTTAGCTGTTTTCACTATCAGATAAAACACATTTCAAGAGTTCACCCTTGCTGATGATTGATTATAAAGCGTGTTTGGCATGCTGTCCCGGGAGAGAGCCCTGAGCTCGTGGGATCCTCGAGCCCGGGTCTCCCCCCCGTTGCAGGGCGAGAGGGGAGTCCGAGTTCAGGTAGGTCTCAAGAACTCTCCCGCTTGGCGAATGTAGATTATGAATGGCTCTGGAGAGTGTATGCTGAATTCTGCGCTTATCTATGATGTCGATTTAGTTTGTCAATCTACTTATGTCACATGTTTTTGGTCTGTGGGAGGAAACCAGAGTGCCCGGGGAAAACCCACGTAAACACTAGGAGAACATGCAAACTCCACACAGAAATGCCAACTTGGCAGGTGGGATCTGAGCCAGTGACATTCTTGCTGTGAGGTAATGGTGCTAACCATTGGGCATCCGTGCTGCCCTGATAAGGAAAGGGGAGGAGTAGGGGTGGAAGGGGGGATTCTTCAAGACGAAGATGGCTAAGGTAAGATACTCTAGTTATTTATAGTAATTTAGAAATCGTCTGATTGGTGAATCATGCATTAGCTAGTGAGGACCAGCTGCTAACAATCATAAGTGTGTTCTCCTCTCGAAATTAGTTTATAAAATAAACTTCACTTAAATGGTTTTACACAATGGAGATCAAACTCAGAGAGGACCTAACATTTTCTAAATTTCGAGGTCACTGCTTAGTATCATTCAAAGTTATTCTAAGAGGAGTAACCGTGCAGGCTCTTTTTTCAGATTTGTATTTGTATTTGTATTTCTACCTTAGAATTTTTTATTAAAAACTATTTTCTTTTTTAAAGGTGCTATTTGTAGGTTTTTGACTCTTCTAAAGCATAAATTACCATATTATGTTTGACGAGAAGGAAATACACTAATTTAAGAAACATGCTAAGTGAACATTTGTGTTTATCTGAAAAATAATGCTAAAGTAAGATATTCTGCTTTGATAAATGCTGGAACCTCTGTCTTTGATTTGGTTCTTTTAACCCGCCCGATGCCAGTTTAGCCAATTATATTTCAGCCTAAGGGTTGCGTTGGTGGAATCAGCATGTTTCATAATTCAGTGAGGAAGGCTCTGAAAGTAAGCACCGGCGACCGAAATGCAACCTCCAGTGGACGGTAGCAGACTCCACAATGAGACGTAGATTAAGAGTTCCACATGAGGTGGTTATTAATTAGCAAATAATATCAATATTACAAATGTAAACATTAGGTGAGAAGTCCTAACAACACACTAAATGATGAAACACGACAGAAATTTAAATACAGCCAAAATCTTATTAATACATATTAAATCTCTTCAGCATTATTAAATGAACATGCTGAATCACTGATATGTGTTGGCTTTCACTGAGTCACAGTTCTAAAGTTTAACTTCAAACGATTTATTTTATTTTCAAGCTCTGAGGCGAACTATCTGCTGCTGCTTTCAGTATATGGCAGTAAATGTCATGTGAAATGGCATTCAAACTCACTTTATTAGCATTTAACACTGACTATAGCACATGAGGTCTACCTGATGTGATCATTGTCAGTTTTCTGTTGTTCACCTGCAAGAAATATGTTTCTAAGGGTGCTTTCACACTAGCACTTTTGGTCCGCCCCTGGGTTCGTTTGACGTCATAGTACGGTGTGTTTAGCTAGTGTGAACACCTCTTCTGAACTCGGGTGCGCACCCGTGAACCGTACCCGAGTCCGCCTGAAAGAGGTGGTCTGGGGTATGGTTCATGTGAACTCTGGTACGGTTCACTTGTTGTTGCTTTTATTTAGAACATAACTTAAATCAACCTTTAGGCTCGATAGTCAGGCACACTGCTGTTGTTGTTGTTGTTGTCAATCTGGCAACCTGTCCTTGCCTGTGTTTTGAACCAGGTGTGCAAAAGCTAGTTCAACGACTGGGTGTCAAACTTACAAACTTACACCCTTAATATTTGTCATGTGATTTTTAATGGATAATGGACATTTCACAATATTTTCTATAATATCTACTTTTCTAACGGAATTTTCATTTCATTTTATCTGAAAAAAATCTAGTATTTATTTTTTTCTATACATTTTTTAAGATCAATATTATTAATCCTCTGAAGAATTTGAATTCAACTGGCTACAGAGCAATTTACTGTCATCCAATGACTTGCCAAATTAACCTAACTGGCCAAGTGACCTAATTAACCCTGATTAGCCTTTAAAGCCGAATTCTAGTTTCTCGCAAAAATAACTATTCAAACAGTATGTCCTGACATCATGGCAAAGACCATTATTAGGGAAATATTTGTACATTAAATAATTCATATAGTGAATATTTACAGACAACATTTCACTGGAGGGTTACTGATTGTGACTTTAACTAAACATTGACAGAAAGCAAAGTTTTGCTTGTAGTTATGGCTACAACATGGTATAGCCATGACTAAAATTACTTCAAATTTTGAACCAACTGTTCTCCAATTATGGTTTCCACTGTAAAATGAATAATGTTAGGCCAAGAGGACAGGCATTCAAATGTTACATTTTGTGTGACAGTATTTCATTGTGACCTAAAAATGAATTCTGTAAACCAAGCCTTGTAGCTAACTAGCCCCGGGTCTCCCCCCCAGCTGCCTAACTAAAGCTGCTTAGTTATAAAATACTGTTATGTCATGCAAAGGCCATGCCTAGACCAGATGAGGTTAAGTGTGCTGTTTAAAAGCACAAATGCCCACAGACAAATCTGGACACGCATCTTCAAACTCATGCTGACTGTTTCCTCTGAGCGACTGTATCCTTTCTCAAGAAATCAGCATAATGAAGCTGTCAGTCTCGATAGCAGCTTTAAATATCTTTCTTTTCTGATGAAAATAGCTTGACTTTGAGAACTGATAACTGGAACTTCTTCTTTTTTTTACCTTAGTGCATGTTGTTTCGAAAATACTACTGAATATATTAGATAAAAAATGTTAAAAACAGAGAAAAGGATACTTCTATTTGTGCCACAAAGGAAAACAACATGACAACAAAGAATTAACAACATACTTATTCTGACATTCAATTCAATTCAATTAATCTTTATTTGTATAGCGCTTTTACAATGTAGATTGTGTCAAAGCAGCTTCACAGGCATTATAAAAAAAATTAAAACAGTGTCAGTCCAGTTTTCAGTGTTGAAGTTCAGTTTAGTTCATTTCAGCGTGGTTTAATAATCACTGCTGAGAGTCTAAACACTGAACATGTACAGTACAAATAAAATATATATATAAAAAAGTATTTGATCATACTAAAACTGTAATTGAAGTTAACCCAAGACAATAATTACCATGTGCATATTAAAATACTGTTTATTGTATGTACATATTAAAAATACAGTAAATAAAATTAATTGCAATATAGTCTTATGACAAAAAAAGATACAATCAGGTGGTCTTAAAGGAATAGTTAGCCCAGAACATTACTTTTACTCACACTTTAACTGTAATGGCTCTAAACATTTATGAATTTATATTTTCTGCTGAACACAAAACAATAAATTCTAAAGAATGTTAAAAAAAAAGAAGACACTGACATCTGCAGCAGGAACAAAAAAAGACGGAAGTCAATTGCTGTTAATGTATTTCATTACAATAAATAGTATTTTCGTGCAGACCTAAACATCAGAATACACAGAATAAGTGGTTACATTAAGTTTTAATTTAACATTGTTATCTTTATTTATATATATATTTTTTTCACCAATTGGGCCAGGTGTCGTTCGGCAGGACATGAACAATTGTGAACTACTTGCCTGACTGAGCCAATAGAAAAAAAATCTTATTAGTAATAAGCTATGAATGAGCGCTTAATTAAATAATTTATTTAAATTTAAAATTAAATGTTAAATGAAATATTGTAATTGTATTAAAAGTAAATCTAAATCTAAGTAAATCTAAATCTAAAGGTCTATCTTTATTTTAAATGTCTACCTACAGTATGCCTCTTTTACAAGATGTATAATAAGTCTCTGGTGTCCCTAGTGTTAATGTAAAGTTTCAGCTCACAACTATTTTTTTTTTACTTGAAATTGCCTCTTTTAGGCTTTGATACAAATTATGCCATTTTTGGTTACTGTCGCTTTAAATTCGAAAGATATTGTGTTTGAAATAGGGAGCTTAAACATCTATACGTATATTTTACAGTGCATTGAGTTTTGCATCTTGAATTACTGTAGACCATTGTCGATCAATCTCCTCCATGTCTCCTGTACAATACACAATGCGTTCAGCTTGCCAATTAAACATAAATCTTTGATCACAAGCAGTGTGAGTTTCAACAAGGATGCAAAAATGATTGCAACTGTCCACAACAAGAACATCGTAAAGGGGGTTGCACACCGGATGCGCCGCGCCACACAGTACCATGTATTTTTGAATTGTAAACATAGGTTTATATCAAGGTACGCTCTGGCGCCGCAAGTTGGCGGCTGTTCTGCAGTGCCCAGCTATGACTCAGGACACTGTTCATATTTCTGCCGCACCACAGAGCGCCATCTGAATAATATCAATGTAAATAACATGCCAATGTGCATGTCCGGTTTGTGTTACTTTCAACTATCATGAGTGCGGCACATCAGGTGTGCGCCCTCTTAAAGATACTTTTTAATAGTGCTTTATTTTGTGGATCAGTGACTGCAGGAAAAAGAACATTATGCTGGATGTCACCATTATCCGCACAAAAGCTAAAAAGCTTTATGAACCTTCTGCTGACAGCAATGAATGTTTGCGCCTGACAACAGGTTTTGATCTTTGGTTTCATTCTATAATATTGAACTTTTTTCTACAAAATTTTGGGAAAAGTGTGAAACTGTTAAAGCCTGTCTGAGAAATCCGCTGGTTGAGTTGTGACATAAGGAATATTGTTTCCGGGTCCAAACCACTACTCATTTGAATATACAAATATTTTTGAGAAAATATTTGTTTATTATATCAAACATTAACGAGAACTTTATTTAAAATCATGGAGTACGCAACAGTCTCTGGATTTTCTGCATCACAGACATCAGTATTTTAACAATTTAGATTTTTTTTTTTTTTTTAGCATTTCCTGGCCACTGGATATTAGGCATGGATTTATATACAGTTTAATTGTTAGCCCCCTTGAATTATTAGCCCCGTTCATTTTTTTCCCCCAATTTCTGTTTAACGGAGATCTTTTTCAACACATTTCTAAACATAATAGTTTTAATAACTCATCTCTAATAACTGATTTATTTTATCTTTGCCATGATGACAGTAAATAATATTTTACTAGATATTTTCAAGACACTTCTATACAACTTAAAGTGACATTTAAAGGCTTAACTAGGTTAATTAGGTTAACTAGGCAGGTTAGGGTAATTAGGCAATATATTGTATAACGATGGTTTGTTCTGTAGATTGTCAAAAAAATTGTTTAAAGGGGCTAATAATTTTGACCTTAAAGAGATTTTAAAAAATTCAAACTGCTTTTATTCTAGCTGAAATAAAACAAATAAGACTTTGTCCAGAAGAAAAAATATTATCAGACATACTGTGAAAATGTCCTTGCTCTGTTAAGCATCGTTTGGCAAATATTTAAAAAAGAAAAAATAAATAAATAAATCAAAGGTGGGCTAATAATTCTGACTTCAACTGTATATATTGCGATCGAAAGCATTACATCGCTTTGTAAACGTTTATTATTAACATTTGTTGAGTCTCCCCATGCAGTTTGATAGAGTGCTTGGACCTGGATGTCACGTCGTGTGACGTCACTCTTAACAAGTGGATACACATCAAGTTATTAAAACATTACACTTAATTTTGTAACAGCCAACACATAAAAAAGAAGAGAAAAGGGAGAAAATCGGTCATGAAGAAATTCTCATTTTGATGGACACAATTAACACAAAACACTCATTGAAAGATAATTAAACTTTTCTTTCACAAGTGTATAAAGTGTGAAGAAAGGGGTTTTACATCTTTAAAACATCTATAATAATTGTAAAAAAATAAAGCTGACTACTTTGCGGATTTCGCCTATTGTGGCTTATTTTTTAGAACATAAAAACATAAGCAGATTCAAAACAGGACTGAAAAACTGAACATTCCAAAAAAGTGTCTCAGAAGAAAGTAGTCTATGGAGACTAGTGTCCACATTTACTCAGGAGGAAATGTAACTATTTTACGTTTTGTCAGTTTAGTGACTAATTCATACAAATTCAAAACTCAAAAAAAAAAACCTACTTACCCAACCCCACAACTAAACCGAACCCTTATTGGTGGATGAGCAAATAGTATTAAATTGTATGAATGAGACTGTCCAGTTTCATACAAATTAGCCACTAAATCAAAAAGTTCCGAATTGCCACGAGAGAGCGTTGCACTGACATTATCTTTGGCTTATATAGGCCAAAAACTCTTATGGCTGAACAGAAATCAGTGTGCAGAAAACCTACTGTCTAGCAATTCTGCTTTCAATAATGCCGAGACATCCCACTGCGCCATACTAGAGCTTCGACACATGCGGTTTCATTAATCCTGAAGAGTTGCTGTTTCCTAATAATAACCGTGTTTAAGGCTGAGTTTGTCCCAGATGTCGTTTTGGCTGAGCCGTAGCTGAGCAGCCCCTGTTTTCAGAGCGGTCAGGGTTTGTGACAAAGGCTGTAATTACACGGCAGTCCCGAATATCCTTCGAGAGCTATTGAATTCCTCATGTTTACCATTCACAACCCCGCTCTGCCATGGCCTTCCTCTGGACAGCAATTAAGACGCAGCCGCAATGCAAGCTTTGCTCATCCTGTGCCTTTAATGACTGGCTCTGCATCTGTATAACCTTGGCTTATGCAGCGCTTTTACAGATAAGACTTCTTTTTCTGAGGACGTGCAGGCATTCAATCCTGCAGAGCAATGGCAAAAAGAAGCTTTAATGTTTGCTCTTCAAGGGATTAGTGAGTTTGATATACAGAGCTAAGCCCCCTCCCTTTAGACGAATTTCCATGCATGTTTTATTCATCAAATCCATTAAACAAGGCCTCACAACAGTAAAGGGGATTTGGGAGCAGTATTTAAGTAGCTATAGTGTCTGCTGAGTTGTGTCTGCTGATCTGATCGTTTTTTCTGGTGTCAGCATCACAAAATGTACAGTACCCTCCGCACTTTTTGTTGTTGTACGGTTCATCAATTTGCACATTGCTGGATCTGTTTGTTTCTTTCCAGTCTGTGAAGCCATTTGGGAGTCGCAAATCAGTTTGATCCATTGGAAGGTTGAATATTTGGAAGAATCTTATTTTGTAATCCTATATACACAGGATCAGGATGCACAGGATCAAGGGGTTAACTTCTTCAATATAACATTAGTATATTGTGTAATGCACGCTTTAGTAAATTAAATGTATGTATTTATTTAAATTACATCTACTTTAATAATAAAACGTATTTAAGTTTTTAATGTTTTGTGGGATATTTAGGGTGCACTCACAATATGCTATCCTAATGCTGCGTTCACACCAGATGCGGTGGACGCGTCAAGCGCGAGTAATTTACGTTAAGTCAATGCAAAGGCGCAAATAGGTATCCTGTTGCGCGATACACGCGAATGTCGCGCCGCGAATGATGCGCGTTTGATGCGTCTAACGCGCAAACTGATCCAGTTCGAAAATCTGAACTTCAGCGGACATTCGCGCCGTGTTAACCAATCAGAAGCTTGCTCTTGTGGGGGTGTGATTATGGCATAGTGCCTGTTGTTAGCGTCCAAGGGGAAAATCCTCTTGCTGACACCAACAACAGTTCATCAAACTGGGCTTGGCTCAGTCAGAAGCACCTCTGAAATCTTCCGTCGTCCAGGTTAAGTTTCCGGAGGAGTTCATGAGCTTATAGAACTGGGTGCACCTCTGAAAGAATCTAGTGGACTCAGACACGGCTCCAAACAAATCGACAATTGATTTTCAGCATTCATAAAGCACATAAACACAGTTATTTTCTCTCTATTTAATCCATGTAAGCCATTTAGCAATAAAGCTAGAGTCCCCAGACCATAGACAGAAGCCCTGCCCATCACGCGAATCTGCGTCTGTTCTCAAGTGAATTTGACATGCGAATGAAGCGGATTTGTACGTGTGAATGAATCAAGTAAACTCAAACGTTGACGCATCTATTTACTCGCAAATAGCGTGATTTCTCCGCGCTTGCCGCGTCTGGTGTGAATCCAGCATAACTGTGCCCAGGCATGTTTCCTGGGTTCGTTTGACAAGTGTGAGTGTTCCAAATCAAGCCCAAGCGTGGTTCAGCTGGCTGGCACTGGCCTGGTTGGAAAAGGTGTGCCAGAGCGCAGTTCAGTTGGGCTTTGGAGTGGTACGATTGTAGTGTGTACGAGTGCAGAGTGCACCTTAGCCCAAAACTGAAGACTCTACGTTACTTTGAAGGGTTTCATATGGATTTATTAATCATTTGTACATTTCAATGAACGTGAACTGGGTGTCACGGTGGTGCAGTGGGTAGCAAGATCACTTCACAGCAAGAAGGTTGTTGGTTCGAGTCTCAGCTGGGTCAGTTGTCATTTCTGTGTGGAGTTTCACGTGGGTTTCGTCTGGTTTCCCGCACAAGTCCAAAGACATATGGTATAGGTGAATTGGGTAAGCTAAATTGTTGGTAGTCTATCTGTGTAAATGAGTGTGTGTGGATGTTTCCCAGTGATGGGTTGCAACTGGAAGGGCATCCGCTGCATAAAAAACCTATGCTGTATAAGTTGGCAATTCATTCTGCTGTGGCGACCCCAGATTAATAAAGGAACTAAGCCGAAAAAGAAAATGAATGAACGAATGTGAACCATCATAGTTTATAAAGATGCAAACCCCTCGCTGCATGTCAGCTGCACCGCCTAATACCTGCAGCACAATGACTTTTATAATAATTTATGAGCGTCAAAAGTGGTGGATCTGTTCGGCAAAATATTTGACTGCGTGTCAGTGCATCCCAAACAAATGTGCTAAGCGAAGGCACTTCTCTTCCTGTTAAACTGAACAGTCGCATCATGGATGTGCTCCGGCTCGGAAGGCAAAAATGCAATGTGAGTGCAGGCCGTTGGGGAAAAGGGAAGCGGGGACAATCTCACTTCGGCACAGTTCAAGGCAACTGTACCTAGTGTGAGTACACCTTTAGTGTTTTCTGTTGTACCATCTCTACTGATGAGCTATTTCAGAAAATTCTGTAGGTCAAACTATACAAACTAATGATTCAAAAAAACATTCAAAAAAACAAAAAGCGCTCTGGGGTACTTCAGATATTTGATCGGTGCTCTTTGGGTAAGGGATACATCAAAGCAAGCAAAAAAAATCAATCCAAGGCACTCGAAAGATGTGGAAAAATGTTTAAAAAGCCTTTATTCACATGGCTTATTCCTAAAACACCAACACAATTGGTGTCAGTTTCAGACTGTTGAGTGATTTTTTTCTTTCATAGACTGGGGCCATATATTTAAATGATCTATTTTAATTATCTATTTTAATTATTGATATTATTTCTCTATTATTAAATATTATTGATATTTAACTATTTCTCACTATTTAGAGGGCTGACCCCCATACATGTTGTTTTGATGTCCTTCAGGGGGCGATCAACAATTATGGCAGTCAATACCCCCCCAAACCCCCCTGTAATTCGCACCCTGTATATACACCAAATAAAACTATACAACATGGGCTGATTCTGAAAAAAGGTAGATATCTGGAGATTGCGAATTATGTAGCCAAATGTGTGTATGTCAATCTGTGCTTTTGAAAACACTATTGGCAGGGTTTAGAGAAAGGAGGAGGGTGGGTCAGTCGATTGGTCAGTCATTCAAACAATCAGTCGACAGCAGCGCATTTGCACAGTCATGGTGATAATCGCATACGATAGTTTGTGTAGTTTGGCAGAGAACTATGTCTTTGTGTAGTAAATGCTTTTCCAGCTGAGATTCACAGCTGATTGCAGAGCCGGCTTTATATAAATTGCATGCAATTTATCGTTCAGCCCTGCTTCAGATACATAATCGATTGTCTCTTACTATTTTGCCAATAAAGTCTTATCTTGGCACTTAAAACATCTAGGTTTCATTTTTAAAACTTAAATAATTTAGACAAATAGAACAATTCCTCATTACAAAAGAGGAAAATTATATCATAATATAAAATATTATTAAAATGTACACCAAAAATAAATAAAAAATAAATTATTGTCTTTGTAGAAACTTAGGAATTAAACCTTCATTAATATCATTATTGTAATAAATACCAAAAGAATATTGTGATGTACCTTGTGATACAAGTTTATAACACTCATCCCTATAAAGTAATCAAGTGTGCAAGTGCAAGAAGTGTCTGTATTTTAATATGGGTATTCTGTCTATATGTTGCAGAGCAAGAACATGTTGAATTAAAAACAATATCGAGCTGAGAGAGAAATGTGCATGAGCGTGAGTATTGAGTTTCTGTCGCGTTTTGGGCTGTCATTTTTAAACTGATAAAACATGAAGCATGCAAGTGAAGTTAAAGGGCACAAATTTTACCCCTTTTTAAAATTTAATATAAGTCTTTTGTGTCTCCAGAATGTGTCTGTAAAGTTTCAGCTCAAAACACCATCAGATTATTGATTATAGCTTACTGAAGTCTGTGTATTATAGCTCTAAACAGCTTGTTGCCGTTTTTGGTACTGGGCCTTTAAGGCTAGTCCTCCCCTCCCACCGTTCTCACGTGCCTGTCAGCATGCCTCAATCTCCGCCCTCGGCTGCGTTAGATAGACAGACATAAGGGAAGCAGATGTTACGTAACGTTTGTGAGAAATACTTCAATAAGAACTTTACCAATGATTGTTTGACGTGTTTGTTGTAGATTTGCAACGATGAGTCACATAACGTCCACAAACCGAGATTGAAGCGTCTTCTTTTAATAACTGTCCTGACACGCGACTGTGGTGGTGAAGTAAAGCTGAAGTAAAATCGCTGTAGTTCATTACAAACATGCAATATTTTAAAACATTTTAAGCTTGTAAAACTCACTCCTGATCACATTTGATGGTGATTGATGACCTTAGGGAACTGAACAGATCTTTTATTACCGGTTGCTTTGCGCACATCCTGTCTTATTGAAATGATTATATCGTTACTATGGTGATATGTTAAAACGCAGCTGTCAATCAATTCGGTGGGCGGGGGGACCACACTCCTATGTCAAGTTGCAGTCGGTCTCAAAACCGCTCCAATTGGTCCACCGCTTTTAAGCTGTTAAATTGAAAAAAAACAAAAAAAGGGACTGGGTGTGTTTATATCACCCCAATATGACGATATATACACTATACCTACACATATGTCTGTCCAAACAGAACAAAAAAGGTGCCCTTTAAAATGTGATGGGACTGAATAGACTGTGGTAGTCCTTAACCACAGTAACACAACAACAAACTACTTCAAGCGGCCAATATTTTCCTGTGTTGAGTAAGTGCTCATTGTTGATATTATTAAGAAAACATATTGTGATATATATTTTTTGGTACATGACACTTATCCCTAGAAAGTAGTCAAGTGCGCTAGTGTGGATATTTGGAAAAGGCAAAAATCTCAAATACTTTTAGGTTGGCCTGATAATCACATGAAGCCGTCACCAAAGAAGCATTGTGGGTAATCTGGAGCGCTCTATTGACTGCAGTAAAGAGCAGTTTCCAATCCCAAAGATCAAAGACTCTTCCATTGCATATTCATGATGACCTTGGCCGGGCTCTTAAATCAGACGCAAACACCAGGGTCAGATAAACACCCACCCCGTTCTGCTTTCTCCGGCAAGACGCAGGTTTATAGCAGATGAGTGTGTCGAATACAGATCACACAGTTATCAGGTGACATGATGGAGAGACTGAGCTCCTCGGCGCTGTACGAGCAGAACGACTGCTGCTGTGTTAATTAGTCAAAGCGGTGAGGTAATTACTTAGCTTTCCTCGGTCGTGGACTTCTCGTAAATCAGTCCAGCCGTCTGGGTCTTGGCAAATGTTTGGCAGTGAGGGAAATGTAATGCCTGGCCGGTGCTTTGAAACTGCGTGGCTCAAAATAACAGGCCATGCAGATAGTGATTTGAGCAAATAACCTTGAGATGAGGAAAAACACTATGCTGCAGCTCCTTCATTCAATAATACATGACAATAGAGCCAGGTAAGTGTTCAATTACGGTGTTTGCAAGGTTATAAAAGATTCTTTGAGATTTTCGCCAACTCATGACTGACTGGGAAGGTCGCTTCGGAAGGTTGCTGTTTTATTAATGTTAAAAATGATTTAAAAACGGTAATCGTTAATTAAAATAAAAGCTGAAATACAGGGAAACAATGCAAATAATGGAAGGAAAAATGATTACAAATAACAAAAAGTATATATATTTTAAAATGCAGTAAAATTGTTCAGGGGCGACATGGTGGCTTAGTGGTTAGAACTGTCACAGCAAAAAGGTCACTGGTTCAAGCCCCAGCTGGGTCAGTTGGCGTTTCTGGGTGGAATTTGCATGTTCTCCTCGTGTTGGTGTTCCTTTGGGTGCTCCGGTTTCCCCCACAGTCCAAAGACATGCACTATAGATGAAGTGAATAAACTAAAATGGCCATAGTGTATGTGTGTGAATGAGTGTGTATGGGCTTTTCTTAGTGGTTGTGGAAGGAAGGGCATCTGCAGTGTTAAGCATATGCTGGAAAAGGTGGTAATACATTCCGCTGTGGTTAACCCTGATGATTAAAGGGACTAAGCTGAAAGAAAAATTAATGAATGATTGAAATTATTTAAATTCGCTGAAACAAAATATGAATAAAGTCAAAATGATTTGTCAAAATACTAATTTACATTTAAGATTTACATTTTAAAAAATAAAACAGAAATCAATTAGAAATTTTGTCTTGGCAATAAACTGAAATTAAGTTGAAGTACTGAAAATACAACTGAAATAATGAAAACTGAAGAAAAAAATTTAAAAAAATTCAGAAATATTTTCTGAAAATGTTCACATTGAACTAAACTAAGATAAGAATATTCATTCCTTCAATCATTTTTCCTCTGCTTAATCTCCACTTCAGAGGTTGCCAAAGTGGAATGAACCACAAACTATTCAGAATCAGAATCAGTTTTATTGCCTAGTGTGCTCCACACACAAGGAATTTGCTTTGGCTACAGAAGCTTCAAGTGTACATAAAGTGACAACACAAAATAAATATGAAAAAAGACGATAGACATTAAACAGAGATGGAGTCCCAGTTCCAGATAGAGTTCCAGTTGCAGTCCAGTACTGGGAAACAACCATATACACTCATTCAAACACAAACTCATACACTTGGCCAATTTAGCTTATTCAATCACCTATAGCACATTGAACTGTGATGTGTAGTTGACAGTTTATTACGCTGTGGTGACGCTGTGGTGACCAAAGGTGTGCTCACACTATGCACGGTTGTCCTGAACCATGCCCAGCCACAATTATCCCGCTCCCCTCTCCCTCTCAACCTGCACTCACATTGCATTTTTTGCCTTCCAAGCCGGAGCATGTTTGCTCAGCATGTCATCGATGATGCGACGGTTCGGTTTAAAAAGTGCTCTCGCTCAGCACAGTGGACATTGCTTTACTTATATTGCTTTGTATTATTTTAGGTTGACACACAGTCATATCTTTTGCTGAACAGATCCACCACTTCCACTCATGATCAATGAAAGTCATTGTGCTGCAGGTATTAGGAGGTTTGCTGAAGGTGGCAGATGACGTGCAGTGAGAGGTTTGCGCCTTTAATAAACCATGACAGCTCACGTTCGTTGAAAAGTAAGAATGAATGACTAATAAATCCATATCAAACAGTCCTTTAAAAGTGGCTTAAGGCCTTCAGTTGCAGGCTCACTTTGCACTTACACTACAAGCCCAACTGAACTGAACCGCACCTGGGCCTGATTCGAAGCACTCACACTTGATGAAGATAGCATACAATATGAGATTTCTGTAAAAAGTTTTCCGAGACTATATCGGTGTCCTTCTTTCCCTCACCGTCAGAGGCATTTTCTCAATTTACTATTCCAAACTAAAACATTAACAGATGCTGAATGATTTGGTCTACATTCACAGTTTATGTATCTTTGGAAAGAAGACACTCTGAGCTTTATTATCCATCATCTTGAGTTTAGAATGCTCAAAATGAAAAGTTAATTGATGCTTAAGTAATGTAAAAAAAAATGCACCGCACTAAACATTTAATGTTTCATAAACAAATATATGAAATTAGTCCTAAAGCAACACATTAAAGTATTAGGTCAAAAGCCACACATCTCCTGAGTATAAGTTTTGAATTTGATGCCAATATTATTCTAAATGAAATTTCTGGAATTATTTTTCTGAGACAATGTCTTGTGATTTTCTCCTGCTCCTTGTTTGGGGAGAAGCAGTCTGATGACCACACAGGTTTCTGACTAATAAATGACTAATAAATCCATATCAAACAGTCCTTTAAAAGTGGCGTCAGGTCTTCAGTTGCAGGCTCACTTTGCACTTACTCTACAAGCCCAACTGAACTGCCCTCTGGCACACCCTTTCCAACCAGGCCAGGGCTAGCCACCTGATTCGAAGCACTCACACTTGATGAAGATAGCATGCAAAATGAGATTTCTGTAAAAAGTTTTCCAAGACTATATCGTTGTCCTTCTTTCCCTCACCGTCAGAGGCATTTTCTCAAAACTGACCATCCCAAACTAAAGCATTAACAGATGCTAAATGATTTGCTCTACATTCACAGTTCATGTATCTTTGGAAAGAAGACACTCTAGGCTTTATTATCCATCATCTAGAGTTTAGAAAGCTCAAAATGAAAAAAAGTTAATCGATGCTTATGTAATGTAAAAAATGCACTGCACTAAACATTTAATGTTTCATAAACAAATATATGAAATTAGTCCTGAAGCAACACAGAAAAGTAATAGGTCAAAAGCCACACATCTCCTGAGTATAAGTTTTGAATTTGATGCTAATATTATGCTAAATTAAATTTCTGGAGTTATTTTTCTGAGACAATGTCTTGTGACTTTCTTCTGCTCCTTGTTTGGGGAGAAGCAGTCTGATGATAAATCCATATCAAACAGTCCTTTAAAAGTGGCGTCAGGTCTTCAGTTGCAGGCTCACTTTGCACTTACACTAAAAGCCCAACTGAACTGCCCTCTGGAACACCTCTTCCAACCAGGCCAGGGCTAGCCAACTGAACTGAACCGCACCTGGGCCTGATTCGAAGCACTCACATTTGTCAAACTACCCAGAAAATGGGGGTCAAACGTGCCTGGGCTTGTTCGGATAGCCTATTGTGTGAAGACCCTGAGCCAAAGGAAACTAAATGAATGAAGGGGAAAAAAAATAAAGGAAAAATAAATAAACAGAAAAACAAAACAAAAAATAAAACTACCGAAATTACAAAAGCAAATAAAATTATTTAAACAAAGAAAATGAAAGGAAAAAATTACAATAAATGCTAAAAGTTACTAATACTAAAAGTTTAGTATTTATTTTTGTAATACTTATATTATAAAATGGCGCCACGGTGGCCGAGTGGTTAGCACGTTCGCCTCACAGCAAGAAGGTTGCTGGTTCGATCCCCGGCTGGGCCAGTTGGCATTTCTGTGTGGAGTT
>CAIGQQ010036011.1:4482125-4494245 GCA_903798035.1 Danio albolineatus
TCTGCTCGTATACATCATTATCACTGGATAAAACAGCTTTATATTATTTGCCCCCGTAAAATCAAAGCAATGAAGCAATCAGCGGCTTTTCTACAAACACGTCAAGGCTAAGCAAACGCTATCGTCTCATCTGACAAGAAACAAATGCGCTCTCCAAATTTCATCCTCATGATGGATGTGCTGAAAAGAACGGGGCAGACGGATTTTATGCTAACAGGAAGAAGATAATAACCAAAATGATTTAGACGTGTCTGTATGGTCTTGTTTTGGGGCAGGTTTTTGCTAAGCGGTTAACAGATCAGTGACTTATCGCTGCTGACTGATAGAGAGCGTGTTATTATCAGGATATGTCACAGGGTTGCATCATTTGTTGTATATCGCTAAGCTCTGAGATGCGCTAACAGGGTTTTCTGCAAGTCTGTGAGCTTAGATTAGCGAGCTATTACAGGAACTTTTCTTCTGGTTTGCTTTTTTAACTTTCGCTAGCTGTTTTTCGACTCGCTTTCCTGTTATTCCTTCATTTAATTACTGGATGGATTGACGGACAGACGGATGGATGGATTCATTTATGGAAATCTGATTAATTATTTAGGGTATTTTAAATTCATAGTAAAAGTTAAAATGTAATTAACTACATGAATAAATATTTTAATGCTTAAAATCATACAAAAAGAAATGTTGTTCTTCCTACCAAAATGGTAGATGTTGTTCTTGTTTCAATGAAAAAATTAATTAAATGTAAGAATGACAATAATAATACCCTGGATGCACTTTAAAAAAATCTAACTTACAAATCGTTAATTCAGTCTAAAATTGTAAGTTAAGTGGACATGTTTTTGAGCTCAGATTTGAATTTACTCATAAAAATGATTTAACTGCATATTTGGAATTGTTTGTTCAATTAAGGTAAAAAATTCTGTTGAGGAGACTTTTTGATTTCTCCATATCTTTAAAAAAGAAAAAGTTGAGTTAACTTGAAATTTTAAAGCAACAGGCTGCAAAAAAAATTGAGTTTATTAAGTTTCAGTGGTTGAAGTTGTGCCAAATTATTCTGTAGAGTATCCTTGACTTAAACCAGTCTTTTTAGTTAACTTAAAAAAATAATTTGGCACAACTTGATCGACTGAAACTTAATAAACTCAAAATTTCTTTGCAGCCGGTTGCTTTAAAATTTTAAAGTTAACTCAACTTTTTATTTTTTTTTACAGTGTAACAAAACTTTTGAAAAAACTTTTGAATCACACAAAAGCTGAATAAATAATAATTATTTGGCAGAGCTACAACTACTGGAAAGTTTGGAAACTTTAGAAAATCTCAATAATTGATTTTTGTTTTTAATGGAGAATTTATTAAATATCTTCATGCATTGTAAAAATTATGATCAATTAGTCCAGACAGCATATGTTTTTAAGTCATTGTAAATGATTAAACTAAGTCAATCGTGTTCTAACTTAATTTTACAAGTTACAAAAGCTGTTTTAAGTCAGTTTAACATATAAAATAAGTTTGATGGACTCATAAGATTAATTTGATTCAGCTTAAAAATTTAAGGCAACCAGAATTTTTTTTAGAGTGTGGTACTCTATGTACAAAAATAAATAAAATAAAATAATAGAATAAAAATAATATATAATGATACAATAATTTCGACCCAGTAGTGTAATTTTGGCAATTATCAAAATTATTCCTGTTCAACATGAAATTGGTTTTGTGGTCCATGAGTACATATATCTTATTTTTTCTCAGAAAACATATTTTAAAAGGTGCCATTGACTTGAAATTTTCACCGGATGTTTGTAACAATAAAAGAGATCCATATATGCAAAGAAAACAAAACTAATTAGTTTACAATCACAGCTATGTGTAATAAAATGAAATGACAGAGAAAAAAAGTATTGAACATGTGAAGAAAGGCAGTGAAAGCTCAGACAGCAGCTGAAATCTCTCAGTAGATCTTCAGCAACCCTCTGCCCTTCCTCATTGTGAATTAATATTAGCTACTTTAGTCCAACATCTACATTAGCAGGATGATGAAGATGAAACCAGAGTGGACATTTTAGCAAGACAATGATCCAAAACGCAGCCAGGGAAACTCTCAAATGCTTTCAGATAAAGAAAATCAAGCTGTAGAATGGCCCAGCCAATCACTTGACCTGAATCCAGTAGAAAATCATATTTGATAGGGAACACCCACAGAGCCATCAAGATCTTTACACTCTGTTGAAAAACTCACACCTGAGCAACGCATGTGACACCATTTCCATATGAGAGGCATCTTTAAGCTGCCATCACCAATAAAGCATTTTATAAAGTATTAAATACGTGTTATACCTCATATATTTATATGTATATGTATATATATTTATATGTATATGTGTATATATAATTTAAATTGGTCAAACGTCTCTAAATTATCTTACTTATGGCAATCTTGCAGTATACTGTATATGTGGCCAAATATACACCAGCTCTTTGCACTAGATTTTACAATAACATTCTGTCTGGCTGCATTTGATCAATAGAGCCAAAATGTGGGTCCACAGCTGTCACCACTACAAGGGCTTTTGCCAGAGTTGTCTCATCATTAATAACCATCTAATGAAGATGTCACTGCTGCTGGGAAAACTTGTCATTGTGACTGGTGTCTGTACTAAGCTTTCCCCTATCAGACCACAAACTGTACAACCAATAATGGCAGCCTTAGTATATATGAACATAGAATGTGAACAACAAATCTTTATTGTATAACCTTTTGACCTTTTAAAAAAAAAAAGAAAACACAGTTAGCAGATGAGAACAGTTGAAGCATGATATACATGCAGAACATGCAAACTGTTTTCATCTGTTTTTGAGCAAAAGGTCAAAAGGTTAAACAATAAAAAAAATTTATGTCTTCTTTGCTATATAATTATATACAGTAAAAGTTAACACGAGCAAACAAGCTTCAAACATGAGCAAACAACCACGTTATTTATCAAGATAAAATCCACATGAACTAGAAGTTGCTGCAGACTTTTATTTCAGAATGATGACTTTTTCCCAACTGAAATGGAATATTAAGTAACTAATGGTTATTGATAACTAATGGTTTAACGGTTGGAGGTAGGGCTGCATGATATATCATTTCAGCATTGATATTCCAATGTGATCGTATGCAATAATCACATGGCAGGATCTGAAATGTTGAGTTGGGATTATAATTAGGGCCAGACGGAATCTGCGGACGTTTTTTGCTATTTCTGCGGAGTATTTTGTTAAAAATCTGCGGATTCATGCGGAATGATTTTGGGAGTATCACAACTAAAATCTTAATATATGAAATAAAAAGTAATACCTTTTTAGCATTTATTTAATGTTTACAATGCAAATCAAATTAGATCCACTTTATTTAGTAAACAAGGCAAGTCTCTCATATAAAATATCTACTAAAACACTGAAACTTTACAAACTGTATTGTAAATCACATGAATATTAGTCATTATTATTACTGAAATTAATTTGAAAACTGATTAACCTCTTAAACTCGGCGGACCCGGTACCGGGTCCTATGACGTCATCAGTTTCACTTTCATTTTTAAAGGTCCAGGGTTGCCCAAGACCCCTATAAGTGGTTCCGTTTGAAAGCGTAGAAGCTATATTTTATGCACATATGCATCACTTAGGTTTTTGTTTTACTGTACAAAAGTTATTAACATTTAATTACACAACAAAATACTGGATACCCGAGCTGTCATTTTCATATTTTTATATGCTTCATATGTGACACATGTACAAGTCATAGCTCAAATAAAAGCTCTTGCCCGTCCTTGTACGATTCTAGCATTCCTTTATGTTAATTATATTCTATTTATATTTTATTTCATATTATATTTATGATCAATAAGCAGCCCCAGATTGCACAGAAAGCCACAAATGCTACAGCATCTCTTACTTTATGCTGAGTGCTTCAAAACAGGCCATTTCTCCGCTATTTTTGAGGTGATGTGCATAAGTATTCCTTGTATATGTATAATGTGGTCAAAACACAGTGAATTATGTTTGATCAAACCAAAGATCGTGAAAATATGAAAACAATAGTCTATCCGCTAAGAAATTGCACCGTTTGTAACTTTAATAATCATTCATTTTATTGAATTTTTTATAAAATGAAGACTATGCAGTATTATTTTTTATATATTTTCCTTTAGCCTAGTCCCTTATTTATCAGGGGAGTGCCACAGTGGAATGGACTGCCAACTTATCCAGCATATGTTTTACCCAGCAGATGCCCTTCCATCTGCAACCCAATACTGGGAAACACCCATACACTCATATTTACTCTAATACACTTATACTGCATGTCTTTAGACTGTGGGGGAAACTGGAGCACCTGGAGGAAACCCACACACCAACATAGGGAGAATATGCAGACTCCACAAAAAAAACGCCAACTGGCCCAGCCGAGACTCAAACCAGTGACCTTTTTGCTGTGAAGTGACAGCGCTAACCATTGAGCCACGAGCCACGGTGCCGCCCAAGTATTTTTTTACATTTGATTATTCAATTACTGTATCTGAGTACTATTACACTATTAGACTCCTCTGAAAACAATAAAACAATGTTTATTTGATTTTTATCTTTTGCTCTATTGTATTTATTATCTATGCTTGTAGATTGTTCGTTACATTTTATGCTGATGTAGAATCATCCCAGTCAATCCAAAAGACTCTACTTTAACGGTCTAGGTGCAAAGTCTAAAGCGCATTGTACAAAAGCATTAAGGGCTTGTGTGAATCCACTTTTGCTATTTTAAAGATGGAAAAATAAACTCTGACATGGTCTAACAGGCAGGGCCGTGCAGAGACCTTTTAAGGGGCAGGGGCTCAAGTGGAAAAAATGGCACTTTTTATTATATAATAATAATAATTGTACTTTAATAAATAAATATATTAAAGGATATTTCACACTAAAATCAGAATATACTCACTCTTTAAAAAGACGGTTCTTTTAAAACAGAAAATTCTGCCGTCATTAACTCGCCTTGTACTTGTTCCAAACCCTTTTGACTTTTTTTTCTTCTGTTGAACACACAAAATAATATTTTGAAGAAAGCAGGAAACCTGTAACCATTGACTCTAGTGGTATTTGTTTTTCCTGCTCTGGAAGCCAATGATTTCAGGTTTATAGCTTTCTTTAAAGTAACTTATTTAATCTTTAATTCTTTAGTGTTCAACAAAATAAGAAACAAAGATTTGGAACCACTTGAGGGTGAGTAAATTTTATTTTAAAGTGAACTATTCCTTTTCAATTTATTATTTTTGATTGAGATTTTTTCTGTTGAACAAAATAATAAATATTTTGAAGAATGTAGGACACACTGATTTCCATAGCTAGCCTATATGTACATGTTTTTATAGCTTCAATTAACATTATATATTATGAATAAATGCCTCAGCTAATAACCTGCATGCCTATGATATTGCTCGGGCTAAACTTTAGCTAACTTATTACATGGTTGTTAATCAGGAGGATGTAAGCAAGACAAAATAGCTTATTTGCTTCTGAACTTTTGGATAAATAGCTGACGTTAAATTAGAGCGTCAGCTAATCTTTTGTTAACCGTTACTCACCTCCATACAAGATGAGTGACGGATGAATTTACATAGTTGGTTCTGTCGATCATAGCGTGCTGCCGTTACGGAGGTCAGCTGTTTTACGCACACTCCGTCTGCAGTGTGTGTTAGGGCCAGACAGTAAAGCTATGCCCCAGATGCAGTCCGTGTGCAGTGCGGAAGCAGACGTTACTCCACTATTGACATCTGTTAGAACTGAATAGAAATCTAAACAGTGTCCTCATTAGGGCGTTCGCCTCCTATGTAGTTTTTCTTTCCAAATCGCTGGGCGAGGCTCGCTTGGAGCGGGTAGACTAAAACCAAGAACTACTTCAAAATTTAGTTTTTTATTTTTTGACAGGGAAAGAAAAACACGCATTAACTTATACACATAGTATAATATTAGTAGTATTTAAAAATAAATATTATCCCCAGAAAAAAGGGCACTTTCTCTCCAGGAGAAAAAAGGGCAGGGGCTCAAGCACCCAAAGCCACCCCCTCTGCACGTACCGGCTAACAGGGGTGTGCTTATTCTCTTAATGAGTTTTTGGTGTGTTTTGAGCATAACGTCTCATCTCCCATTCCCTTTAGGAGTCAGTCGCATCCCGCCATGGTGCATTTGCTATTTACATGGCGGACTTTGTGAGTGGAAAAACTAAATGCTTCACTAGTGAGAAAACCGTTAAACAGACCATCTGCACGAGGATAAAGAACGAGCCCCCTTCATTCGACCTCCTTACTCCTTTACTTTTTATGAATAAACATTAGCCTACATAGTTCATTTGGTTTGTTAAGCGCAAAGATTTGTTTTAAAACTATTTCTAAATTCAGTTCTAGTTTCCAGCAAACAAATAAAAGAACAATAATACTGAAGTCTGGTCAAAAAACATATTAGTTATATCTAAACACACGTCCTCTGCCCCATATGGTGAAGCATACAGTACATCTCCAAAACCCGACAGGTGGACAAATCTAAACATGTTTTTAAAAGCCCCCTGACATGAAGAAGGTATGGAGGCAGTGGGTTTTATATTTATGTAGAAAACAAATAATTTTTGTTAAATTTTTATCCCTTTAATGTTTTTCATATGTAAATATATTTGTGTATTCTTGTACATCCTGTGTGTATTAAACAATTTGTAAGCATATAGTCCCACATCGGCGCAAAGCTAATGCCCTCTGCGCTGGACTTTAGACTTTAGCTGGACCACATTTTAGTTTGTCAATGGTGAGGTCTATTTCAATTCCTCAAAATAGCAACGCGCCAACAATGCACCTTAACACACCTTCTTTTTTTTAGACCAGCACACCCATGAGTCAACAAGGTGGCACAAATGGACTTTGTGCTTTTAAACAATGTGGTGCAATACGAGAAATTTAAGGTTGCGCTGATCTGAAAATAGCAACAAATTACGCCAAACATGTCTTACCTTTTTTGTGCAGGGTGTATGATGGGGCCCAAAATGTTCAGTTCTTTACAAATAGAGATATTCAAGTCATCTGGTGAAATTGTATTCATATTACAAAATGTGTTACAGAATAACAAAATATCTCAATGTTAGATTTTCCTAATATCTATCCAATACCTAGTTGGAAGGTTGTGGCTAAGTATATTTCAATCAAGCCATCAAATTTAAGTCATCAGAGGACTGCCTTTCTAAAGTGGAAGCACGTGGTCAGATTTTGATCAAAAATGACCAAATCAAACAGAGGTTTATTTTTTTTCTTCTCTTTAGTATTAATTTGTTGTGAAACTCCACTGGGTGCACAAACTAATACTGTAAGTCCTACAGAACTACTGCTTAAAACTACTATCGTTACATACTAGTAACTAGGTGACTGGGTGCGAATGTCTTTAAGAAGAAAGAACAGAGCTGTCATTTGGGACAGAAGGGTTGTTGAGCTTCACAAAATCTTTAATAATTCAAAGTCCACTGAATTTCATTGAATAATTTCCAGTCCACTGGAAGTGTTACGAACAGAACGGGTATCTGTCTTGTCACGGGGACAATGGTTAAAAAATAAAAAAATAAAACCAAAAAATTCTAAGAATCACAACAGGAGAATAGCAGAAGTTAGTTTAGTCTCGGGGATCAGAAAATCTCCAAACCTGTAATCCAACATCAACTACTGTAAGTACATCAACACAACAGGATTTAAGCAAGAAAAAAGTACACCTAGTCCAAAAAGAATGCTAGTGTGTCCAAGATCAAAAGGTTAAGCAATAAATACATGTTTTTCACAGACTTATTTGCTAATAATTATCAAGGGTGCTCATATTAGTATAGGGCACTGTATATATTTCATCAGCACTGTTCCCTGTGAGTGTCTAACAGAGGTTTGGTGGAGGTATGAGACTGCTGGGGTGAAATTGTGGGCAGAACTTATGAACTATCAAGTTGTTATTGGAGAAGAACTCAAAGTTCCCAAAAAAACTCTCCTGAATAATAAACCCTCCTCTGTGTCTGATGCTGTACACTAGAGAGACTCTCAAGAGAAAAACATGATGTTCAAAGCCAAATAATCAGGAATGGGCATAATGCTGCACTGAGTGCTTTTTATACTCCTATCCAGGACATTGTTTTGGACTGCAGTAAATAATGGAATGCAAAATACACTGAATATTAAAATTGAGCAATTTAGTGTGTGTGTGTGTGTGTGTGTGTGTGTGTGTGTGTGTGTGATTGTATGGCAATAGGAGGGCACTATGTATACAAAAACTGTTCATCAACTGTTTTTTTATTTTATTTTACAGAGTATTTACTTCGCATTAAATCTAAATATTTTATTTAAATTTATATTTATTTTTAGACATATTTATGATAATAGAATATGAATAGCTTTCTTAAAATTAAAATCACTTTTAAAAAATTTACATTACAGTTTAAAAGTAAAATAACAAAATAAATGATTTTAAATAAAAACTAATTTTATATAGTATAGGCTATTTTATCTAGATCTATCTCCATCTATGTTGTATTCATGTCAATACAAATATTTATCCATTATTCATTCATTCATTTTCTTTTCAGCTTAGTCCCTTTATTAATCTGGGGTCGCCACAGCAGAATGAACCGCCAACTTATCCAGCATTTGTTTTAAACAGCGGATGCCCTTCCAGCTGCAACCCATCTCTGGGAAACATCCATACACACACATTACACTCATACACTACGGCCAATTTAGCCAACCCAATTCACTTATACCACATATCTTTGGACTTGTGGGGGAAACCGGAGCACCCGGAGGAAACCCATGCAAACCCACGAGGAGCGCATGCAAACTCCACACAGAAATGCCAACTGACCCAGCCGGGGCTCTAACCAGCGACCTACTTGCGAACGTGCTACTCACTACGCCACCGTGGCGCCCTGTATCCATTATCTCCAAAATAAAGAAAGAAAGAAAGAAACCAACTGCTCGCGGCATCGACAGAGCTGTGAATCGAGCACTTTTTTGCCCGGTCTCTCACACAAATACATGCATCTAAATGTGCACGTTTCATGCACAAACACACAACTCTCGAAATCTGAAAGTTACTGGCTGCTGTGTCTTTAATGTTGTGCAATTATTATTATGCGTTATTGAAACATCAAGAAGGACGCAGCAACATAAATATATAATATATAAATATATAAAATATAATATATATAATTTCATAAATATAATATATAAATATATTAACATCACTTGTTAAATTAAAACTACTTTATTATTTTATGCAACACTTTTAAATTTAAAATGAAACATAAGGGTGACATTGAGCAAAAAAAGACTATAGCCTATAAGGTGTTTTATAGAATATCCTAAACTGACCAGTAGCTGTTTTTTCTTTTCGTTATACTAAATGCACCCATGAACAGGTTGTTTGATTTGGGGGGTGTTTTCTCACACTGGCTCGACAATGAGACGATCCTACAACAACGCTTGTTCCTTGCACCACTTGGTGGATATTGCATAAAGCACAATTTTTTTTAAAAAATGGACAGGCGGCTTTTGCTGCTGCAGTACTGTGCGTGATTGCGCGTGACAAATTGCAGCACTGCACGTGAAGAAACGCACGATTTCACAGCCCACATCTGGAAACTTTGCTTTTAAAAAAAATTCATATTTTATATTTTCAAATTAAAATATTGTTACAAACCCCTGATATCAGTCTAGGGGAATGTGGTTTGACATTTAAAGTGCAATTAAAAATATATATATATACAAGAACGATGAATTAATCAAATATAATAAAAAGGTCATGCAAAAATATACTATTTACAATATGATTGGGACAAACACAAAAACGAAGGGGAAAACAAGAGAGCTGACAGAAGGGACGTGGGCGGTGCTAAAGAAAAGAACAAAACCCAATGTCTAACTCCCCAGAAGAATCTAACTTACTAAACAAATGAAAACAAAATAAATGAACACACGATGAGGTCTTCCGAGTATCCTTACTATCCTACTCTAACTATCCAAAAGTACAAAGGGTGGCGTTCGCCCCTAACCTAATGTACAAAACACAAGAGTAGTCCTACATCAGATCCTCGTAAACAACGTAAATGAACCAAATTAAAAAGTGAAACAACATGGCGGATGGAAAACGTGAACACACAAAAACGGGAAACAACGGAATACACAGTTAGACAGGCTTTTCTGTAAACACAACGCAATAAACAGTTTGTTTGGAATAACTATGTAAGTTTATGCATTGGAGCGATGAAATTTATCTTTGTCAAACAAATTCTAGGTCTTGTAAGATGTCCCTAAATCAATCCAATTCCTGAACTGAAAGGAGGCCAATGTATAAGTTTCGAATTTTGCCCAAACACTAGAAATAACACAGTGTGAAAAGCAAGCACTCCAGGGAGGAGAAGTGGGACTGAATTGAACTTTTGCTTTGCACCAAGAAATCCAATCAATGTGAAAACAGCCTGAAAACAAATAGTTTTAGTCCTGCCACAAGCCCTGGAGCTCTGGAGACCCAAACAGAGCTGTTAGAAGGGTTGAGGAGAGCGGGACCCTTCACTCTGGTTCTCTGGGGACTCAATGGTCTCTTCTGAAGAGCATTTGAGTGACGGGGACTGAAATGTACAGCTAAAGCCTCTTTTTTCTCATTCCCTCAGAAGAAGAAAGAAAGCAATGGAGTAATGGAGGGGGCTCTGCTGCAGTTTTAAGGCAGAAAGAAACACCTCCTTGGGTTCGCCTGTGCTCTGGTTTAGGGTATGTTTACAATAGTGTTTCGACAGTGTTTTAATATGAAAACGATTCTAATCCAAAATGAACTTTACTCTATAAAATGGAAACATCACCATCCAAATTACAAAAGCAAAACTGCATGTCAGAGTACTGGTAAAATCAGAGCACAAAATTGTAGCATGTACAATAGACAACCAATAAATGAAACCATTTGTAATGGAATAGCCCAAATCCACAGAATTTTGAGCCCATCATTTAATCTATTTATTTAGTTCAAACCCAAAATTATTCATACTCCTGGGTTATGAATATTTTCAGGCTTTACTGATATTTATGTAGTTTTTATTTTAACTGCAGTACTAAATCATTTGCAAATATTTAGACAAATTATATACAATAAAATTTGTAAACTAATATTAATAAACACATTTTTTAAGTAATAAACTTATTGTCTGTATTTCAGTGGATGCATTATATGAGAGACCTGCTGTATTTACCTATTTAAAGTGGTGTTAATTACAGTCTGATTGTTAACTTTACATTAAAGTTAAGCTATATTTAATTGTATGTGCTACTTTTATTCTTGCTACATTCTCTAATTCTTCCTGCATAAATCCACATACTGTTTTTACAAAATTTTATGCAGAAATAGCACAAAAAAAAGTCTGAACATTCTCTCTGTCCATGGTTATAAACAACTCTAGTATTAACTAGAAAAAAACATGTTTAAATTGGCAGCAAATCCAGTTTTATCACTAATCTGTGTAGAAAACAAGATAAAAATCTGAAAATAAGTATGACTTAATAGAATAAATCAAACCTATTATTAAATCCTAGCATATTTGAGATGAATCGGCATGTTAATCTACTGTTTTCCAGTCTTTTGTGCATATAAATCACCTCATGTGTGCATAATTGTGCATTCTAACGTTAATAACCAAATGCATCGTCATAAAACCACAATGTTGTTGAATATGAAATATAATGCAGATACCATGAAATAAAGACTTTCATCATTAGATACTTAAATATTAATCATTCAAACACCCTAAGCCTCTACACTTAAAGGCATAGTTCACCCTAAAAGGTCGATTCTGTTGTTGTTTACTCACCATTTATTTATTTCAAAGCTGTTTGTCTTTTTTCTGTTAAACACAAAGTAATATATTCTGAACAAAGCTGAAAACCTGTAACCATTGACTTCCATACTTTTTTTTCCCCCTACTATTGATGTCAGTGGTTACAGGTTCTTGGCTTTCTTCAAAATATATTATGTGTGTGTGTGTGTGTGTGTGTGTGTGTGTGTGTGTGTGTGTGTGTGTGTGTGTGTGTGTGTGTGTGT
>CAIGQQ010036011.1:4494255-4521197 GCA_903798035.1 Danio albolineatus
TGTGTGTGTGTGTGTGTGTGTGTGTGTGTGTGTGTGTGTGTGTGTGTTTGTTTCAATAAAATAAAGAAGCTTATAACGTTTTGGAATCTCCTTAACTGTTGCTCTCACATATCTGCCATGTTTGTAGTTCTTTTTTAAAAAATGCCATGTTTGTAGTTCTAATCACATTTGTATCCAATGAGCAGTCTGTTAGGTAATATTAACCGAGAGGGGTCTGGATGCAATCCTGGTGCAGTGCATTTTGAGCTGCATCCACTGCTTTTTTAATGCACTCAACTAATCCCACCCCTCACAGTGACGTCACTAGCTCCATTGAGTGTATTGGGTCTGACATTGCATCACTGAGATAATAGAGTCGAAGAACTATGACATCAATTAGTATGCAAAAACCGGGAAGCGAGTTAGCATTTTAGCAGTTCCGGTTCCCTCGTCCAAAAGTCAATGGGTTTTTTGAATGGGATTTCAGTTAAATCGCTTAAATAAGGTTCGTGACAGACACAAACTTGATACTGTCACATTTTATTCTACGACATAAAACACATCAGTTACACCACACTCTTGATTTTTTAATTCGGTTATGCTTCTTTTAAAAGACGGTTGCTATCAAGTTGTTAAACGGGACTACAGGCTGTGTCGGAGACATTATACGTTATCCAGCTGCACTGGTCTGGAGCGCAGCCTACTTGCGGTGTGCATTAGGATTTGACTGTTATTTAAGTATTTACATGAATAGTATCTTATAGTTTGTTGTATTTTTCTAATTAGGAATTCATATTGTGTGTAGATAATACCTTCACTTGTAAAGACTACCAGAACAGATTCATGTGTTGATCATTTATTTTAATTAAACGATATTATGAAGATAACTTACTGCTGACCACTGCAGCTTGTCTCTTTTCTGCTCTCAAGTAATGCAAACGTGTGAATAAATGTGTAAAAAAATACATACATGTGAGCTGTTATTTTAACGTGGTCAAAGGATTTTTTGTCGTTTTTTCTTCATCTGAACACATTTAACTCTGTCATACACTCCTCCTCCAAATGTATATATGTGACTATGGGCTGTATTTCGCTGTACTTCGTGACAAAAAAAAAAGAATATTAAATGTTGTTCTGTGTCCATGATGGAACTTGCAGGCATCTGATAGACTTGTTCCTCACGCCTCACTTCTGTCGTGTATTAATAAGGTTAGCGGGCTGTATGCACGCGAGCGATACGCTTATTTAAATGTCTTATCATGAAACTATATAGGTACATTTATACATACAGTTTTAAACCTTTTACAACAACCGTAAAGCAAAACAAAATGTATTTCCCACGTAAAAACTGTCCAAAAGGCACGTATGTCTATGTGTTTTTGCGTATTTACTTGTTTATGATATATAGCGTGGATTATAATATAATAAACCGAGAGATTATACCTTTGTGATTGACCATATTTCTAAAAAATAAGCTTGAAGAGTTGTCTGTAGAAGGGTGGTGCTGATGTCACAGGCGAGCGCCCGGAAGGCTGTAGTCCGTTTACAGCCTAATGTTAGCTTTTCAGTTCTTGCGTTTGCACTTGGTTGCACTTAGTTTACACCAAGTTAGAGCTTGATTAGCTTGTTCAGGTGTGTTTGATTAGGGTTGGAGCTAAAATCTGCAGCACACCAGACCTCCAGGAACAAGTTTGGTGACCCCTGGCCGAGAGTTTAAGTATGCTGACATACAGTACAGACCTTTTTCCTCGTTGCAGCATGGAGGGTGCCATAGTGACCAGCGCCTTCCGGTAGGCTGCTTAGAGCTTCCGTTAAGAATTATCATCAGCCAGAGCAGTGTTTCTCAACCGGGTGTCACTACTGTTTTCAGTGGCCTACGGAGTGTTTTTGTGATGCAAAACTGTAATTTTGAAAGCAATAGGTGTGTTAAAGCCGTTATTCTTCTGTCAGACTTCTGTCGGTTCAAGTGCGAGAGAAAAACGTTCTCCTGATTCAGTGTCTGCCGTCAGATCAGATGCTGAAATACAGTGTCAGTGTTCGCAACTTGTCAGGTGTTGTACTCCATGGCTCTTTAATACAAACACACACACACACACAAAAATACCTCACTGCATTATAAAGAGCAAACCATATTACTGGCATGAAACTAGCAGGTATGAAAGACATGCAATTTCCAAAAACGACCAATAAAAGTACATTATTGATACTCTGCTGGCTGATTTGCATGTTGATTCTAATCGGGAGCAGTTATTTCATTTAGTTAGTGTGTATTGTGTAGTATTTACCACTGTATGTGTTTTTCTGTCATTTCTAAAGGCCACTTTATTTTCACTTTGTGAAACGGATTCAATCAATGTGTTAGTGGGACAGTACAGTAGGCTACTGTACATGTGTGTTTCAAACATTTTGGTGACTTACATTCATTTGGGTTGGAAAAAATGCCTCGCAGCAGTTGTTTTCCATCCCATTAAATCACATTTTTAAAATAACCAGTCCAGGAGGTGGCGCTGATCGACAGCAGTATTAGTTCAAAGACGTTACAAGCAAGTAAAATAGATGAAAACTATAATTTCAAAGCTGTCCGAATGTGACCGTTTACACGCATGAGCTGCCGACTGGAAGTTTGTGGCATTCTCCTTGCGCATTTACGTAAAGCATAATGAGTAATTTTGCGTTCTAAGAAAAAGGTTTATACAGCAGCACTGTGGTGCTCAAGGCAACCTGAGTGCAATTTCTGGCTCAAGGTCCTCTGCATACCGTTCCCCTCTCTCTGCTCCCAATACTTTCCTATCTGTAACCTCCACTGTCCTTTCCAAATTAAAGATGTAAAACCCCTAAAACAATTAATAAAATGTCTTAGTTTTTAAATGCATTCCAATTTATCTTCTAAAAGTCTGTGCTTTTGAATAACAAAAGCGCTGGATTGTGGTGTGAGGATAGCTAAAATTGTGTGTTTTAAAAAAAAAAATGCACTACTGAAATAATAACCTTAGGCCTGTAGGGAGGATTTGTACTCCTGAGGCCTGTAGAGGAGAAAGGGAGGGGCCTCACTCAAATCAACCAATGGGGCGAAAGTAGCCTGTGATGAAAGACCTCAGTAGAGCGTTTTATCTGTCCACTGCAGACTCTGCTTCCTACCTGGTGTAGTTTTATCTCGTTGACATATCGAGTGGACCTTGACAGGGCCTGTTCTAGAAAACATATTATACCATTACTCCAGGCCACATACTGGGCTCATCCCCTCTGCTCTCCAAATCGCTCTTCTTTTTTTTATTTTATTTTGCCTTCAAAACCAGAAAGAAAGTCTAGGAATAACAACCCATGATGAGATAAACAGGTTTGATACAACAACTGCTGAACTCAAAACAAACGAGGTAATAACATATTTAATATGAAAAAACATGATAGATTTTTACATGCATCTTAAATAAAGCACTCTTAATTTTATATGTGGGATTTGTTTTAAAGAAATCAAGCAACGTTTAAGCATTTTAAAACAAATATTCAACAAATTTAATGACTTATTTAGGGAAAAAACACATACTATGCTCTCCAAAACTGCATGTATTTAATAAAATACAGCAAAGTAATTTAGTGAAAAATTACAATTCAAAATAACCTACAATGCAAAAAATAAATGTAAAAACAACCCAGTATGAACCCACAACAACCTACACAAATCTCTATAATCTATATGCATTTTTTTTGCCAAATATATTTATTAATATATATTATATTTATTGTATTTTGTGCAGATACAATATCATTCATTCATTCATTAATTTTCTTTTCGGCTTAGTCCCTTTATTAATCAGGGGTCACCACAGCGGAATGAACCGCTAACTTATCCAGCATTTGTTTTTTGCAGCAGATGCCCTTCCAGCTGCAACCCATCTTTGGGAAACATCCATACACACGCATACACTATGGACAATTTAGCCTTACCCAATTCACCTGTACCACATGTCTTTGTAATTGTGGGGGAAACCGGAGCACCGGGAGGAAACCAACGCAACCACGGGGAAAACAATGCCAACTGACCCAGCCCAGGCTCGAACCAGCGACCTTCTTGCTGTGAGGCGAACGTGCTACTCACTACGCCACCGTGGTGCCATACAATATCATATGCATACAAAAATAAGCAATACGCTGTTCTGCTTTTTCAAAATTAAGAACCAATGACCATCAGAAAAAAAACAATAGTTATAAAATAACACAGTAAATGTAAAAAAATTAATAAATAAATAAATGAATAAACAACAACAACAACAAATAACTATAAAAGTAATAAATAAATAATAATAATATATATATTTTTAATTTATTCCTCTTCTGCTTCAAGATTAATAGTGTCAATATAATTCAACAAACGTTTCCATGTTTTGTAAAAAGTTTTTAAAGACCCTCTTAATGAAAACCTATTTTTTTCCACCTTTAAACACAAAAAAATGTATTTTATCCATCTATCATATGAAGGTAGTGATGTATGTTTCCATTTAAGGAGAATAAGCCTCCTAGCTAATAATGTGGTAAAAGCCACAACGTTCTGTATTGTTGAAGGCAAATTTGGCTCAAAAGGAATTCCAAATAGTGCTGTTAGAGGGTTTGGAGTGGCTCATATGTTAAGTTTTTTTTCAGTATTGAATTTCTTAGACCAAAACACTGTCAATCTTGGACAAGACCAAAACATGTGTGTGTGATTTGCTGGAGATTGTTGACATCTATTACAAGTATTTCTTCAATTTGGGTATATTTTGGCAAACCTGCATTAGTATAGTGTGCTCTGTGAAAAATCTTGCACTGCATTAAACTGTGTCGGGCACATATAGAAGAACTATGCACAAAATTGAGTATATATTCCCATTCTATTTCACTGATCCTATATGCACTTTTAATGTAAAACACAAAACGCAATAATAAATTAATAAATAAAATTAAAAAATAAATCTAAATCAGTAACATGAAATGTTACTGATTTAGATTACGTTAAATTTAAAATTTTAAATTACGTCTATTTTTCCAGTTTGACTAAACATTACACATTAGTTTCATGCCACATTTAAACGGGATTATTATTTATTTTATTATTTTTAATTTATTATTTATGATTTTAGGCCACCCTATTTTCTTGTTTTTTGTAGGCGAGAGGTTTGTTGTTTGATGAAAATGTTGAAGACAACCCAAACTGAATAATCAACTCAATTATGCAACACGAAAGACCATGTCTGTGCAACTGTTGCATCAATCCAGAATATGCATCTATTAATCCACAATCTGACACAATCACATCAATGCATTCGTCTTTACTCTTTATGACTGTTCTTTGCTCTCAGTAATAGGTGGCCAAAAGCACTCACCTATCGACCAGCAGAGACCCTCTTTGAGCTCTGTTTGATGGCCCTCCAGATAGAAGATAACCTTCTCAACCCTGTGAAATAAAGAAACAGGTCAAAGCAACCTTTAAAGGCCAATAGCCATCCAGCAAACTGCAGTGCAACAGCAGAGCTTCCCTCAGCATCCAAATGAGACCGTCTGGCCCACAACATCTGCTGAATGTCATGAAGAAACAACCACAAGAACTGCTGCAGCACTCAAACACAGAGAGCTGGTTCTGTTGCTTATTAGCCAAAGAAACTGTTAAAGCAGGATGAAAGCTTGGTTTAATCTAGCACTTGATAAAGGAGCTAAAGAAAATCACAAACAGTATTATTAATCAAAAGCTGTGATTGAGGTACACCTCTGTGATGATCAGTAGTAAATTTTCATCCGAAAGCCAGAGGGCACTCTGATGCAAAAAACCCAAATCACTTCCTGAAGAAGAAAACCAAGAAATCCCTATAGTGTTTTGGAGTAAACAAAACATTTAACTGCTTTCATCATTCAAAGTTAACGACTATATACAATCACCGGCCACTTTATTAGGTACACCTTACGAGTACCAAGTTGGACCATCTTTTGCCTTTAGAACTGCCTTAGTCCTTCATGGCATAGAAGGTACTGGAAATATTTCTCAGACATTTTTGTCCATATTGACATGATAGCATCTTGCAGTTGCTGCAGATATTTCGGTTGCTCATCCATGATGCGAATCTCCTGTTTCACCACATCCCAAAGGTGCTCTATTGGATTGAGGTCTGGTGACTGTGGAGGCCATTTGAGTACAGTGAACTCATTGTCATGTTCAAGAAACCAGTCTGAGATGATTCACTCTGAGATGAAGCGTTATCCTGCTGGAAGTAGCCATCAGACGATGGGTACACTGTGGTCATAAAGGGACGGACATGGCCAGCAACAATAATCAGGTAGGTTGTGGGGTTGACACGATGTTCAATTGGTACTAATGGGCCCAAAGTGTGCCAAGAAAATATCCCCCACACCATTACACCACCACCACCAGCCTAAATCTATAATACTAGGCAGGATGGATCCAAGCTTTCATGTTGTTGATGCCAAATTCTGACCCAACCATCCAAATGTCGCAGCAGAAATAAAGACTCATCAGACAAGACAACGTTTTTCCAATCTTCTATTGTTCTTAGCTGACAGAGTGGCACCCGGTGTGGTCTTCTGGTGTGTAAACCAGGGGTGTCCAAACTTGGTCCGGTGTCCTGCTGAGTTTAGCTCTGAGTTTTGCTTCAACGCACCTGCCTGAAGTTTTAGTATAACCAATAAGAGCTTGATTAGCTGGTTCAGGTGTGTTTGATTAGGGATGGAGCTAAACTCTCCAGGACATCAGCCCTCCAGGATCGAGTTTAGACACCCCTGGTGTAAACCCTAGAGATGGTTGTGCAGTAAAGCAGCAGTTTCTGAAATACCCAACAACCATACCACGTTCAAAGTCACTTAAATCACCTTTCTTCCCCATTCTGATGCTCAGTTTGAGCTGCAACGGATCGTCTTGACCATGTCTACATGCCTAAATGCATGCCATGTGATTGGCTGATTAGAAATTTGTGCTAACAAGCAGTTGGACAGGTGTACCTAATAAAGTGAGTGTATAACAAATACTATAGTATTTTAGAGTAAATGTACTAGGGAACATGTAGTACATTTTCTGTAGTAATTAATGTGGTGTTAATGAACCTCAACATTAGTAAATTGTAACGATGTGTTTATTTGTTGTGGTTATTCAATTACACTTGTTATAGTAACAATTACAGAAAATGAACAGATTACCACAAGAATTTCTATCACACATTTTCTCCAACTATATTACACTGTGTGTAGATGTGCTTACAATAATAACATATGGGTATATCGAGGGCATTTTCAAAACCTTTAAAGGTATGTTCTGGTATAGTCTATATTTCAGTTTTAAAGCAATACAAACTTTTAGCCATTGGCTAAAAAGCTGAGTTACTCTCAATTATTTTACTACATTATAATGCACAATGAAACACCTTTTATATTAGCAGTTCGGTTGTCAATAAAGCAACTCTTCTAAAATATTGTCAGTTATTACTATTTACAGGTTCACTAAACTTATTTCTATAGTATGAATGTCTAAAAACTATAGTAAATACTATAATATGAGTGAAGTTACTAGTTTACTGTAGTAACTTGTAAAGTATACTACAGGATTTACAACATCTTATCAAGTCAATGTAGTTAATACTACCGTATGTTGTAGCGAAATGTAGTAAACACCGTAATATTCTTCAGTATTCTACAATTTACTAAATTTTACTGTAGTAACTCCTAACGTATACTATGGTATTTATTTCATGTAGATACTAATAATCACACCGCTACAGAATCATTTGGCAAAAAGTTAAAAGCATTTTTTGAACTCTTGACTGAAGAGTTATGAAGAGAGTGAAAGGGTGTTATTAAATGTGGTATTTTCACACGCTTTTAGATATAGCAGTAACACAGAGCCATAAATCATTGAGAAACAGCTGTTATGATGACATAATGACTATCTTTGATTTCATTATCATGCGATAATGCAATAATGAACGTTATTGTGTAAACTGACTGAATTATGGGCCTGTGTAGTATACTACTGATTACACAACCAGGGTAACACTTTATTTGGATGGTCCATTTGAGTATTAGTAGACTGTCTGCTTAATATCTGTTGATACTGACATTCAACAGACATTTAGGCAAGGCAAGGCAAGGCAAGGCAAGTTTATTTATATAGCACATTTCATACACAGTGGCAATTCAAAGTGCTTTACATAAACAGGAATAACATTTAAGTATAAGAAAATAAAAACAAATAATAAAAAACAGATAAAAACAGATTAAAATGAGTTAAGACAAGTTATAAAAGAATGAAAAGAAAAGAAAGACACAATAGTGCGATCTGTCGGACATAGCACAGTGCTCATTCAGTAAAGGCACAGCTAAACAGATGTGTTTTCAGTCTTGATTTGAATGTGCCTAATGTTGGAGCACATCTGATCATTTCTGGAAGCTGATTCCAGCAGCGAGGGGCGTAATAGCTGAAAGCAGATTCACCCTGCTTTGACTGAACTCTTGGAATTTCTAATTTATGTGATCCTAAAGATCTAAGTAATCTATTAGGCTTCTATTCAGTGAGCATATCTGTAATGTATTGAGCTCCTAGGCCATTTAGTGATTTATAGACAAGTAATAATACTTTAAACTCTATTCTGAATGTAACTGGGAGCCAGTGTAGAGACCTGAGGACAGGTGTGATGTGCTCTGATTTCCTGGTTCTGGTCAGAATCCTGGCCGCAGCGTTCTGGATGAGCTGCAACTGTCTGACTGTCTTTTTGGGAAGGCCAGTGAGGAGTCCATTACAGTAATCCACCCTGCTGCTGATAAAAGCATGAACAAGTTTCTCTAAGTTTCTTTAACTGACTATAAGAAACTTTGCAAGTACATGTCAACTTACACTAACCCCAACCCCAACCCTAACCCCAACCTAACAGTCTACTTATAATCTAATGAGAATTAGTTGCAATGTAACTTAAATTCAACAAACGGACCATCAAAATAAAGTGTGACCCACAACCAGTATACTCACAAAATGCATACAATCGCCTTTGATTAATCAGCCAGCCATAGTTTAATTAATCCATCAGACAGAAGCTGATCTGATTATGAACTCGATTGTAAGGAAGGGTCAGAGTTTCAAGAGTTTGTAACAAAGTCTACCATCCACACTGGACCCACATCAGTTTGCCTACCGTGGCAACAGGAGCACAGAAGATGCAGTCTCCATAGCACTGCACTCTGTACTCACACACCTGGACAATACAAACACTTATGCACGAATGCTGTTTGTTGACTTCAGCTCAGCATTCAACACTGTCATACCCTCTAAGCTGCTGATCAAACTTAGAGAGCTGGATATCAACACGTCTCTCTGCAACTGGGTTATGGACTTTCTGACTAACAGACCTCAGAATGTTAGATCAGGCCACATCTGCTCCACCACCGTCACACTCAACACTGGTGTACCTCAGGGCTGTGTGCTGAGCCCCTTCCTCTACTCCCTTTTTACCATCGACTGTAGGCCCATGAACAGCTCCAACACCATCATCAAATTTGCAGATGACACCACAGTGATTGGTTTAATCAGCAACAATGATGAGACTGCCTACAGGGAGGAGATACAGCATCTGGCCACTTGGTGCACCAACAATAATCTGCTCCTTAACACCACCAAGACCAAGGAGCTCATTGTGGACTTCAGGAAGGGACGAACAGGCTCACATGATCCCATCAACATCAATGGGATGGCCGTCGAGTCTGTCTCATCCTTCAAGTTCCTGGGAACCCACATCTCAAGGGACCTCTCCTGGACCACCAACACCTCCAGTCTGGTCAAGAAGGCTCACCAGCGCCTATTTTTCTTAAGGCAACTTAAGAAGAACCAGCTGTCATCAGCCGTCCTGGTGAACTTCTACCGCTGCACAATAGAGAGCATCCTGACCAACTGTGTTACAGTCTGGTATGGAAGCTGCTCTGTTGCTGAGCGCAAGGCCCTGCAGCGGGTGGTGAAAACTGCCCAACGCATCACAGGGACTCCACTTCCTGCTATAAAAGACATTCAGGAAAAACACAGTCTTCGCAGAGCACGTAGTATCCTCAAGGACCCCTCTCACCCTGCTCACAGACTGTTTTCTCTCCTGCCTTCTGGCAGGCGCTTCAGGCTTCCTCGGACAAAAACCAGCAGACTGAGGAACAGCTTTTTCCCCAGAGCTGTCTCCCTTTTGAACTCTGCCCCCCACTGACTCTTCTGACCCCCACACACACACCCCACTCTCCTCATAACTTATACTCCTCACAGTCACTGCACTACTGAACATTTGCACATTTAAAAAAATTGCACATATTCATTGCACTGATTCACTTATCTGAACTGTACACACCCACTGTACATAGACATCTGTAATTATGTTTATCTATCTGCACACTTCTGATTATTAATAAGCAACCTACATTGCACTGATTCATTTATGTGAACTGTACATACTCACTGTACATGTACATTTGTAATTATGTTTATCTGCACATTTTTGATTATTAATAAGCAACCTGCATTGCACTGATTCATTTATTTGAACTGTACACACCACCTGTACATGTACATTTGTAATTGTTTATCTATCTGCACACTTATTATTAATATCAACCTGTACGTATAATCATTTATTGTAAATCTGGGCTCATAACTAAGTCAACCTGTATATAATGTTCATAGTACATCCATCTGTAAATATCACCATAGTTTTTCTATAACTGCACCTTATAATTTATACCTGTATCTGCACTTGCTGCTATTGCACTTCTGGTTAGACCTAAACTGCATTTCGTTGCTTTGTACTTGTACATGTGTAATGACAATAAAGTTGAATCTAATCTAATCTAATCTAATCAAAGTTAGTTAGGTTAAAAATTCCACAATCAAACCAAATTTTGCATGGACTTACAGTACTGTTCGCAACAAGATCAATAGTGTACATTTAGATGATGCATTGGGTGAAACTATATAGGGTGAGTTTCTGTTTCATGCCAACTCTAGGTTAGACTTGAAGAAAAATGGCAAATTTGATCACACACACAGTGTTTACTGCTGGCCTTTTTCACTCCATACTTCAATGTTGTCAAAATAGCAAAAGTAGCCTAAGCAATCTGAACAAGATTTCTGTTTGAGCTTTTCTTGCAGTCAATAAAGCTGACTTCATTTCACAAACACAACAAATACTGTAAAACTCAACAACAGCAAGAGACCACCATTGTTTATTTAACTAATAATAATACAAATAATAATAATAATAATAATCATCATAGAAATATTTAATGAACTAGTTAACGTGAACTACTCTGTAAAAAGATCCGTAAATTAACAGTTTTCCATATTTTGTCATTCTTTTTTTTCCCTATTTGTTTGTTTTTCATTTGCATTATGGGCCCTTTTATGTGACTTTTATGAATATTATTAACAGTTTGAAGTGATATGTTGTCTGGTTTGGTGTTCAAAGACCTTGTTATAAGCTGCCAGTACTTTTTCCTGTTATTTTACAGACTTATTTTTTCTGTATAATATTTCTCATACGTTATTTAAAATTTCCAAAATGTCATTAAAAAAAGTTTGTTAAACCGTAAAGTGGAATTTTTAACATCAAAAGTCGACAGAGTGGAGATCAAAGTCCCATAATGCAATTAACAACAGTAAATAAACGGAAAACACTTGTGAATCACAAAATACGGAGACTGTTATTTAGCAGATATTTTCTTTATAGTGTACAACATGAGCAACACATTTTTACAGCATTCATTTACATTTGTTGTTGTAAGTTATTGAAAATAAAATTCACTGTACAATCATTAATGTACACAAATACACTCTTTGATTTTATTATTTTATTACCAAACTTACATATAAACATTACATAGATTAATAATTTGTCAAGGACAATAGTTTGTTAGTTTGTGTTAACCAGTGAAATTAGATTTAAATCTAATTTAAAACTTTTAGAAATTATATAATTATTTAACTTGCTGATTTGGCGATCAAAAATCTTTCCATTATCAATGTTGAAAACAGAAGCTTAAAGGTGCAGTAGTTGATTGTCTTCAGAGACATTTTTTGTTGTGCTGATTGAAAGTCTCTTCACATTCCAATAGTAATGATTAAAGTAAATGATCTAAATGTGTTAATATATATATATATATTTTTTTTTATATTCTGGGATATATCTCTCCGACATTTTATATCTCCGACATCTCCCATAATTCCGATTAGTAGCTCAAACTGTCTATCAGCAAATGCAGATTTAAGATACTGCGCACCTGTTTTCAAGCAACTCTGCTGTTTGTGCATACACGTGTTGCATGTTCATGAGAGAGAGAGAGAGAGAGAGAGAGAGAAACAGAGAGAGAGAGAGAGAGAGAGAAAGAGAGACATTCAACAGACATTTAACTGACTATAAGAAGTACATGTCAACCCTCACTAACCCTACCCCCAACCCCAACCTAACAGTCTACTTATAATCTAATGAGAATTAGTTGCAATGTAACTTAAATTCAACAAACGGACCATCAAAATAAAGTGTGACCAAACATGCTGAATCAAAACTTTTTAAAATCCCAAATCAATATTGGAGTTACTTTTGCATGCTGTAGGAAGGATGACACCATGGCTGAAGGATTTATTTCTGACAGGTAATGTTGTGTTTTAAAGAGCCCATATGGTGGGTTGAGAACGGTTAAATTTCACTTTTTGAAGTCCCAAACAACAGGATGATATGTATGCAAGGTTAAAAAACACTTTCGATGTCTTATAATATCTATTTATTTTTACCTCATTTTCCCACCGACTCCGATATGAATCGTCTGAGCGAGTCTTTTTCCCAAGCACCTCCTTTCCGTGACGCTACCACGTCACGTCACCACGTCACGTCCTTTACGTGACAGCAGCCCAATGCCAGAACATATTGAAAACAAATCACTGCAGTTGTACAACAGCGTATTGCTATATTATTCATCATAACAACAAACATTCAGTAATAATTAACACTTCATGGACTATTGTAAGCCAACAAATAGTTTCATTCGGCAGTAAACTAAATGGCTACCGCTACATGCTGCACGGAGCAAACACAATACAGACAACTACATCCATATTTACTTTGTTACAGTCAACACGACTGGAAGAACACGCAGGTCCAAATAAACTGGGTATTGATCCATCCTTTAACAACAACCGTGCAACAAATCCCGCGTCGTAAGCTGGTAGATTTGTGTAGCTCTCTTCAGAGAGATGACGTGAACACAGCACCGTGTTGGGGATGTAATTCTCAGGTATTTTACGAAAAAAACCTCAACCACTCCAGGTAGGGAAAAGAGATTTCCAGGTAGGGAAAATAACACAGCTTTTCCCTCGCACTTCAGAGCATAGCGTCTGCGGGACATGATTTAACCGGAATGCCGATAAGTTTAGTAAAGTTAGCAGCAGTCGTGTTTTCCGGATCAATAACTCATGACCGAAACATTGTTCCTACACAAATAGCACCTCTTTTCAACCGTCGCAATGTATACAATCACCTACAACCTTATTTTCCTAAAAATAAGCTTTGCCTTCGCGCTGGACGCATTATATTAAACTCTGTGTGCAGGCGGCAGAGACAGATCCTTAGGGACCGTCTACAAAGAGCAAAACGCGAAAACCAATACCACCAAAGCTGTCAATAACTGCCATCAAACAGTTTAAAGATTTACTTAGATATTACTCAGATCACACGTCACTGCTGTCCTGCTGGTTATGCTACAACACTTACTGCAATACAGTGCTTGTTATCTTCCACTTTTTCTTCCTGTCTGTGGGCGGGGCCGGGCAGTTCAATTTTCCCGGGTCTGCGCACGCAACTATTATGTTTCGCGTTGACGTCAAGCCGAAACGGCTAAAGACTCGTTCTAATAACGATTCATTTAAACAACGAGTCGACTCTTTTATATATGAATCAATAGTTTTAAACACTTTGCACTTTCAGATTTAAGCCTCAGCTGGACATTTCACTTTACTTAGAGCTGTGTAAAACACTGCATGGAAGGTCATTTTCAAAAATCCATAATATGGGCTCTTTAAAACTATTTTAGTCATGCAAAGCTGATGATGTTGTTGTTACAAATGGGTTATATGCACAGAAGTGTTGTTCAGCCACTGAAATTTACCGGCGATAGATTGATGTGACTATTTTCAGTTTCAAAGGGGACCTTTTATAGCACTGATAATGTGGATTTTATTTAGTTTAACAACAAAACATCAGTAAACAGCACTATTCTGCCTAGCCTGCGTTACTGAGCTGAACTTGGTTTTATATACACATTGGTTCATTTTTTATCAATGAGTCTGTGACACGCTGCCTATATTGTTTACCATGCTTGGCTCAACACTTTAGCTCAACACAAGAGAGAGGGTTCTCCTATCAACTTTAAGATGCATGCGCTTGTGTTTTCAGGAGACATGGCTTTGGACGGCAGGGAAGGGGCTGTGCTTCAGAGATTTATGCTAACATGTTAACATTGTGGCAGATCACCTACTGCACCTTTAATATTTTAGGTTTTTCTAAATGCAGTGCTATTATTAACACGATTCTTTGATGAACAAGTTTAAAAAACAGCATTTATTGGGAATGAGATAAGGCTGCACCTCCTTACAGTATGATTAATTGACTGCATTCCTAAATAAACAATGATAAAAATAAAAAAACAATCTTACTGAGTTAATATACTTAGTGTATATTATTGCTGTAGTATATACAGTATGACTATTATTTAATCAAACACGAGCAAACATGCAGCACAGCACTACTCTCATCACTTAAAAGTTGTTTCAAAGGAAGGCAACAAAGCAAAAATAGGACGACAGTGTCATTATAAACTTCCCAGACAGCGACAGTAACATCATCTCATTATAGCACTGGACCAGCACATCCAGATCTATCCGAGTAAATAGTCTATTTTTTTCCCCCTCCACGACCCCATCTAAACCCATCCCATCATTCTCCCTGCTTCTTTCTTTTCCTGAAGACACCCAGCCAACTGTCTCTGTCTCCTGGTTTCATGGGTTTCCAGCTGCCAGAGATGGGCTGGCACTGGTTAAAAAGCATCAGATCTGTCTCAGTCTATGGATGGAGGTCCGGGTGGGACTGTTAGCCTGCAGAGTCTGGCACTGATATAGCAGTCTCTTTTCCACTCTTCTAATCTTGTTTACCACCTCTCCTCTAACCATCAGCTGAATCAGATGGACACTATGAGCACCTTCACTGAGGATTTATACTGTGATCTGCTGCTTTGAGGATCCGTTACAGCGTACTTGAGAAACATTCAACTTGATGGTGAACTGTTTAATTTGATTAACATGATTGATATCATAGGCGACACGGTGGCGCAGTAGGTAAAGCTGTCGCCTCACAGCAAGAAGGTCGCTGGTTCGAGCCTTGGCTGGGTCAGTTGGCATTTCTGTGTGGAGTTTGCATGTTGCGTGTTGGTGTGGGTTTCCTCCGGGTGCTCCGGTTTCCCCCACAGTCCAAATACATGCGGTATAGGTGAATTGAGTAGGCTAAATTGTCCGTAGTGTATGTGTGTGAGTGAGTGTGTATGGGTGTTTCCCAGAGATAGGTTGCAGCTGGAAGGGCATCCACTGCGTAAAACCAATGCTGGATAAGTTGGTGGTTCATTCCGCTGTGGCGACCCCGAATTAATAAAGGGACTGAGCCGAAAAGAAATTGAATGAATAAATGATTGATATCATATTACTGCAATGTGACCAATATCACATATTATGATGCAAACCAGTTTGAAGGTTAAATTTTTGCTATTAATAAAGTATAAGAATAAGAAAAAAATAAGAATAATAAGAATTTAATCCCTATTTACTCCCTCTCCTGTGGTTTCATGCTTTATGTTTTTTTTTCTTCTGTTAAACACTAAAGAAGATACTTTGAAGAAAGTTGAAAACCTGTAACCGTTGACTTCCTTAGAAGGAAAAATCCAATACCATGGCAGTCAATGGTTACAGGTTTCTGGCTTTATTTAAAAAAAAATCTTCTGTGTTCAATAAAGGAAAGAAAGTCAAACAGGTTTGAAACAAGTAAATGGTAAGTAAATGATGACAGAATTTGTTGGGTGAATTTTAACTTTAACTACAACTTTTGGCTCAATAAACTAGTTGCATTAGGTAAGATCAAGGTAAACTTAGGGATGTAGAATAGAAACAAGCATAGTATTTAGTAGGGCTGTGCAATTAATTGCAATCGAAAAAAATCGTTATTTAAGCACGTGCAATTTCTAAATGGCAAAGGCTGCAATTTCATCTACTAATTTATTTTAAGTTTTGTTCACGTTCTTGTGCGCATGATTTTAATATGTTAACCAATCAGAGCTGATGCTGCACAACGAGCAATTACAGCTAAGCTGAGCGGGAGAAAGATGTTAACCAATCAGAGCTCACTCCGCGCACGAGGAAGTTGAGCGGAAGAACCGAATAGGTGGTTTTGATTTACGTTAGTTTTTATTTATTGTTCTGACTGGAATTGAGGTTAGCTCATCTTTATTTTTTCATGTTGTCTGTTTTTAAGACATTTTATTACAGTTTTGTTTATCAAGCAGTTATTACTACTGTTTAGAATGTGTTTTTAACCAGAGATGAGGTTAGTTAATCTTCATTTATTTTATGTTGTCTGTTGTAAAGACAATTTTACTACAGTTTTATTTATTAATCTTAATACTATGTTATTTCATTGTGAAATGTTTTGTTATGCACTTCTTGTGCACAATACATTTAGAATGCATGTATGTAGCTTGTTTGTAAAAAAATAATAAAAAATAAAAATTCACAATTTGATTATTTTGTCCATATTGCTTAGCCCTAGTATTTAGTTTTAAGTACTAATAAACACCCAGTTTCTTATTACTAGGCAGGTAATAAGCAGTGGTGTAAAGTAACTAATTACAAATACTCAAACTACTGTAATTAAGTAGTTTTTCTCAGGAAGTGTAATTTACCGAGTAGTTTTAAAAATGTGAACTTTTACTTTCCCTTGAGTACATTTTTAGTGCTGTATTGATACTTTTACTCCACTACTTTCCTTCAGCCAGCAGTCACTACTTTATTTCTTTCTTGTCTATAGACAAATCAGTCCTGTGATTCCTGTCCAATTAAGTCACACATAGAAAGTAAAATCGCATCATACTGAACAACCTCAAGACATCTTTATAGATGCAGCAAACCTTTTGGAAACATTAAAAATGTCCAAGAAGATGTCCAAAATCTTTACACGTAATGATTCAGAGACTTTTTATAGACTGCATGTCACTGAAAATGATGCATGTTGACTGTATGAAGACTGAAATCACCAAACAGCCTTAAAAAATCACTAAATAGAACGAATGAAGAATGGAAGGAAGGGCCAAATAAAAGGAAGGAGGGATCGAAGAACCAAACAAATGAAGAATGGAAGGAAGGGCCAAATAAAAGGAAGGACTGAACAAGGAATGTAAGGAAGGATCGAAAAACCAAATAAATAAAGGAAGGATTCAAGGAAGGACTGAACAAACTAAGGAAGGAAAGGAGGAACGAACGAATGAATGAACAAAGGACCTAATGAAGGAAGGAACAAAAATATGAACGAATAAACGAGTGAGCGGAGGAAGGAGGGAACAAAGAATGAATGAAGGAAGGAAAGAACAAACAAATGATTGAAGGATGGTTGGAAGGAACGAACGAAAATAGGAAGATCCCTAAATACACGACATGTTGTTTGTGCAGGGATGTGTAAACGTAACATTCTGTAAACGCATCAACTTTTCTACAGTGTAATACTCACTACTCACTACTCTTTAGTACTTTTAAAAGGTCTACTTTTTACTCATACTTTGAGTAATATTTACTTCAGATACTTGCACTACATTTTAAGGCAAGTAATGGTACTTTTACTTGAGTATGATTTTTCAGTACTCTTTCCACCACTGGTAATAAGCCACTAGTTAATAGTGAGAAATGTTACTTAAAGTGTCAACCTAGTAATTTACTGAACCTCAGGAAATCCAAGATGTACTGTAAGCAACATTGTTTGTCTTTAGTAGAACATTAAATAAGATTTATTGCTCAAACTGTTATCCTTGTTGATTCATGAAATGCAGTTCAAAAGCTACTGGTTCCTCATAGTGAAACAGTTCATCTGTGCAAGTAACTTTTTTGTTTTTGTTAACATTGTTTTTACGACTGTCAATCAAAAAAGAAAATCTGATAATTACAATATGCAGCAATAAATAAATCTAACTAATAACAAATAAATAGCCTATTTACATTGAACTGAGAAATTAGAACTAAATGAAATTTGTTGTGTAAAATTGCAAAAGTATGAAGTAGACATTTACAACAAGTAGCTTCAGAAAAAAATATTTTGAGCAATTTTTCAGGTTCTCTTTAAATGCAAATGAGCTGCTGTTCCTCACTTCTTTTTCAGAAAAAAGTGGGGCCTTTATAGCTTGTGCTTCTGTTACTCCTGTAACAATAAACAATACATTTGCATATGCAAAAATAAATATTCTATAGGCTACAAGACTGTTTCTCAAAGGTCTTACTATTTAGTAATTGTTTTTCGGCTCTATTTGACATTTTTCCCCTAAAACATACTTGCAACTACATACACACACATTTGTTTTTGGTTTGTTTTTTTATTGTATATACATATACATCTTTGTTGTATATCATGTCTATGTTATAAGTTCATGAAATACTGTAAGCACAAATGTCACAGCATGTCCAAACATCCTAAAGGCCCAAAAAATCACCAAATATATATAAGTGCATACCACTTGAGTATTACAGTAAATTTTCTATACTTTCAAGACTACAGTTGAGGGACAACTACATTTGGAAATGAAAATGTCATGAAATATCAGCATTGTCATGCTCTGAATGTGTAAAAACCATAACAGTACCCCTTAAAAGTGGCAAGACATAATATTCCTTGTAACCATAATATCTAGTTTGCTACTGGGCCTAACAACAAGTCTAATTAAATAAAAGCAAAACAATAAACGGTTTATCTGGCTCCTCAAAGTTTCCGGTGCTTGACTAAGCCTTGACTGTTGTCATCCCTTACCAGCATGTGTTTGTCTCGCAGATGACCTCCCTCCACCTCGGAGGTCAGAGAGCCAGAGAAGTAAGGATGTCTCAGCCAGAACGCCATTAACCTCATGAGCCTGGACAAATGGAGGCGCTGTGATCTCGCCAGTCTGCTGGACCTTGCGTCTGATTGCTGCAGCTCTACTCTCTGGGTAACAGAGTGTTTGCTGAGCTGACCATTAATCCAGACAAGGCCTTTCCCTTCCAGGCCTCAGCTTACACTCTTGTACCTCTGTTCCTGCATCTCTGCGGTACAACTCTATATAGAGCACTCGTATACTGTGTACCATTATATCAAAACATATACCGACATATACTGTATAGGGGAATCCAAGTCTACAGCAAGGGTAGCAAGACAAACAAATATAAATATAGATATATAAAAAATAAAAAAATAAAAATTAATATATAATATATAATTATATATATATAATTTAATAAATATAATTTATCCCAAATGTCTTTAAAAGGAATGGTGTAATGTGAGTAAAAGTATTGATTTTTACAGGGTAAGATGATTTTCTATAGGTACTGTATGCATGCTCTCAGTCATGAAAATATATACATGAAAATATTATGTCATAATACATTTTTCAGCATATCTTGGCAAACAGAAATTGTGTTTTTTGGAAATGGACAGACAGACAGACAGACAGACATACTGTTGATAGAAAATTTATATATATTTATATATTATATATAAAAATCATGACATACAATGATACAGAAAAAAATGAAAATCAGAAAGAAAAGAGTTCTGAAGAAAGGAAAAAAGTTCAGAAGGTTGGAAAGAAAAAAATTGGAAGAAAGGAAGGGAGCACAGAAGAAAGTAAGTTCAGAAGGAAGTATGTTCAGAAGGAAGTTTAGAAGGAAGGAAGTTTAGAAGGAAGTTCAGAAGGAAGGAAGTTTAGAAGGAAGGAAGTTCAGAAGGAAGTTCAGAAGAAGGTTTGGAAGGAAGGAAGTTTAGAAGGAAGTAAGTTCAGAAGGAAGTATCTTTAGAAGGAAGTTCAGAAGGAAGTTCAGAAGGAAGTAAGTTCAGAAGGAAGTTCGGGAGGAAGGAAGTTCAGAAGGAAGGAAGTTTGGAAGGAAAAAAGTTTAGAATGAAGTAAGTTCTGAAGGAATTTTGGAAGGAAGGAAGTTTAGAAGGAAGTAATTTTGGAAGGAAGGAAGTTCAGAAGGAAGTTTAGAAGGAAGTTCAGAAGCAAGTAATTTTGGAAGGAAGGCAGTTTAGAAGGAAGTTTAGAAGAAGTAAGATCAAAAGGAAGTAATTTCGTAAGGAAGGAAGTTTAGAATGAAGTTCGAAAGGAAAGAAGTTCAGAAGAAAGTTCGGAAGGAAGGAAATTCAGAAGGAAGGAAGTCCGGAAATACGTTCGGGAGGAAGTAAGTTCAGAAAGAAGTTCAGAGGGAAGTATGTTTAGAAAGAAGTAAGTTCAGAAGGAAGTAATTTTGGAATGTAGGAAGTTCAGAAGAAAGTAATTTCGGAAGGAAGTAAGTTTAGAAGGAATTAATTTCGAAGGGAAGAAAGTTCAGAAGGAAGGAAGTTCGGAAGGAAGGAAGTTAAGAAGGAAGTTCGGAATTTTTGGATGGATGGATGGATGGATGGATGGACAACAAATGGATGGATGGATGGATGGATGATGAATGGATGGACGGACGGATGGATGGATGGATAATACAGAGTGAAATACAGTAACAGATAGAAAAGTTAGTATTACATAATGACATGATAACACAATATGACAGAACTTTATCCAACAAAGACAGGTTGATAAAAAAGACACTATTTAGAAAGAACAAAGAACTACTGATAGAGTGATCAACTGAATGACAGACATGCAGAAGGAAGAATGAAAGAATGATCTATAGATTGGTGCATGCAAATATATGGAGTCTGAGCTGCATTTGAAGTGCTTGTAATCTGAAGACTACGAAAATCATTTTCACACCACTTCAAGTGTCTGATGCACAAAAAATGCCTGACTCATTCTATGACAAATTTGTTATTTTCAAAGTTAACACCTCATATGTGCTATGCAAAAAAAAATCTAGCATATTTTAAAAATCTGCATGGAAATAATAATAATAATGTAAAAAGTTTACAGAGGTCAGACACAGACCCCTGGTAACATGCCTTGCAGCCAGTCATAAAGTATTGCTGTGTTTTCTCTGCAGAATCAATGCGCTCAACCCTAAACCCAGATTAAAGTCAACTCTGATCAGATCCCAGGCTGCGCCACACAGGAAATCCAATCTGGTCACATAGATTCTTTTCAACAAATCTTGCCGTGTGTTAATGTGTCACAGTGGGGGCCAAAGATTTGCGGAAATGGGAGAAGAGAGCCAGGAAATGGGATTTTCTCCACTGCCGTGTGCTGGCATGTGAGCTCTTTTCCCCCTCTGCCCTGATCTCTACTCTGGAAATTGAAATTTTAATTCTATTAAGGCAAAAGCTGTGAGGCCAGGTGCATCTGTGCGTGTACTTATATTGGCCTGTAAATGGTGTGTCAGCCAGATCGAAACTCAGACTACAAAATCAAAGCAGATTAGCCAAAAAGGTCTCAAGCATACAGCTATCTGTGCCTTCAGTCAATACCTTTCCTTGATGCTGTCTCGATACAGCAGCCTGAACATTTTTTGAAAATGATGTATTTGTATAATAATATAGTAATTTGTATAATTTATGACTAAATATAATTAATAGATTCTGAATATGATGTTTTTCTTTATGATAAACATTATTTTTAGACATTTGTTTATTTCATAAATTTACCTTTTGCTTAGTTCACTATTTATCAGGGGTCGCGCCACAGCAGAATGAACCGCCAACTATTGCATATGTTTTACACAGCGTATGCCCTTCCGGATTTAGTTAATTCAATTCACCTTGACTTTGGACTGTGAGGGAAACTGGAGCAGCCGGAGAAAACCCACGCAAACACAGGGAGAACATGCAAATTCCACACAGAAATACTCAAACCAGTGACCTTCTTGCTGTAAGACGACAACCACAGAGACAACGTGTTGCCATTTATTGATTTGTTTGTTTATTAATTTATTTATTTGAAAGCTTATGTGTGTTGTTCTATTTTTATTTTATTTCTGTTATTCATTTTATTAATTCATTCATTTTTTTTTCTTTTTTATCAGGGGTTGCCACAGTGGAATGAACAGCGAGCTACTCTTGCATGTTTTACACAGCGGATACCCTTTTCATTTTATAATTATTTTTTTGTATTTGTTTTTAGATGGGAATATTCACCTTTTTCCCCCAGTTTTAACTTTTTATTAACTGTATTACTGAAGTTCTGTAACCAAAAGGTAAATTATTGACAACGGAGAGAGGATCCATGTGCAACTTTGTTTAGAGTTGTAAGACAGGCAATGGTCAAGCACAGGAGCAAATGAGTACATACAGGGAAATCCTGAAGCGTAGTCAGGTCACAGGCAAATGGTCAACACAGGTGGCAGACAACGTAAATAAGAGAACAAGGCAAGGATCAAACCGCTTCAACCGCTTTGTAATGTTACAGGGTATAAACCAACAAAGCTCAGTCATGTGTGTGACAAAGCGAGCAGTCTATATAGTCTAAAGCTGCGTCCCAAATGGCATACTTGTTCACTTTTCTACGCCATTTTGTAGTATAAATAGTGTAATAAGTGCGTTCACACTGAAAACTGTAAAAATAACAAGTGCACTTTAATTACCCGGATGATGCACTCATTCCACCAGTAATATGAAGTGTGTAATGATGGACACTTCACGCACTCAACGACCGGAGCTTCGTGCACGTAACGGAAGAGGCGGAGCTATCAGGCGCACATGCTGGATAACTTTATTTATTTTGGACTGTGAAAGCAAATTTCTCCAACAAGAGTGATTATAGCGCCTCCTGATGGTGAATGCGGTTATAGTCATGCCAGGTATTATTAAGAATTTTGGTCATTTATTTCTCTAATTTGGCAACCGTCAAACGTCATCAGGGAAACGGTTTGAACTTCCGCTTAGTAAAAAAGCCATTAGTGCTCCATTTGGGACAACACTACATACATATACTTTGCTGTTGAGTGTGTAAGTGCATAAGTACATAGTGCATAAGTGCAGTGTATAGTGTGTCATTTGGGACACAGCTTAAGTATTCAGTCCTAGCTGTGTGTGTGTAATCAAAGGTGAACTGGAAAAGGTGTGAGTGGGGCAGTGCTTAATTTGTGATTGGTCCTGGAACAGATCGGGGTAACAGATCCGGTCATTACCAGTGGACGGAGAGGGGTCACGGACGAAAGTGAAGAGGGTTGAGGAGTCGCAGAAGAAAGTGAAAATGAGCAGATGGGAAGTAGGGCAGTTGAGCAGGGGTTTTGCTAAAATGAAGTGCCAGAACAGATTTCAGAGGTGCCGGATCTGGATCTGGTGTGCTCTGGCACAAATCAAGTCCTGGGTGCATGACAGGATTTGTAGTTCATATGGTGACAGGATTATAGTCAGGGTAAGAAATAATGTTCTCCAGCGATCTATAAGGGATCGCTGGTGATCGATTATGGTTCAGACAAATGCTCAATTCAAATGGTGTTATGTTTTAACAACTAGCTTTAAATAAATAACGTATTTTGTCTTTGCCATGATGCTAGTACATATTTATCTTTATTTTACAAAATATTTGCATTCAAATTAAATTCAAAGTATGCTAACTAGATTAATTAGTTTATCTAGGCAAGTTAGGTTAATTTGGCAAGTCAATAGACAACAGTAGGCCTGTCACGATAGCTATTTTTTGTTGTACGATATATTGCACCGAAATATATCGCGATAAACGATATTATTGTCATTTTAAGACTATTTTAGTCCACTCTATAGAATGGCAATATAATAGCATCATAACTCAAGTACGCTCTTCAAAAGAAAAACACAATATATTTTGTTCTTAAGAATATTTAATCTAGTCATTTTAATAATTTAATAATCAGGCATTGGAGTCAGAATGTGAAGACGCATATAAAAACAAATAATGATAAATGTAAAAAGCAAGTTAAAAACTTAACAGGCTGCGATATCTGCTCCCAGATCTATTTTCCGTTGTCAGGCACCCACATCAAGATATACTTTAGTTATTTATGGTAAATACTACAGTGTTTATTTAATCATACTGACACTGACACCTCCAATAGAGATAGAGAGGTTGTGCAATCAGCAAGAATTGGTTTTTACGCATGGGCGATATATATATTGCGTCACCAAAAATTATTGACGTCACGTCCATGTATTGTGCGATAAGTCGATATATTGAATATTGTGACAGGCCTAGACAACAGTTCTATTGCCGATAATAACAAAAAAACCTTTAAGAGTGTTAATAATATTGACCCTAGTTGTTTTACATTTTTTTTAACAGATTGTATTTCAGCCAAACTAAAAGAAATTAAATATTATAGGAAGTAGGCATGGGACGATAACTGTTTTCAAGGTATACTGCGGTTTGGAAAAGTCAACGTTTTAAAACCGCCAACATTTTCTGCTATACCGTTCATAGGGTATGTGTAAGATTTTTTTATTTATGTTTTTTTTTTTAGATACCCAAAGATGCTGTTTTAAATTGTAAAGAAATCTGTGTTATTGAAACTAATGAAGACACCAGAAGTTAATGATTCATTTTCTTCATTCAGCCTAACATGTTTACTGCTCCAAAATACTTTAAATGTTTCTCAAAAGAAAATATATTGTGTTCAAAGGGGAAAAAGGTTTTGTTTTTTAGCCAGACATTTTAAAAGAATATATTTTAGAGCAGTAATCACAATACAGTCACCGTGATATTGTTATCTAAGGTTATCATACCGTCAGAATCTTATACTGGCACATGCCTAATAGGAACTACTGCTCTAAATCAATGGTAATTATTTGAAAAAGAATGCTAATTCCACAAGAGAGCTAATAAATTTGCCTTATTTATATTCTAGTGTTGTTCTCTGCCATAATACGCTAAAAGCATGAAAAATATATCATATGTTATTTCCTGTCTGGGTCTGATTCTTAATATAGTTGGAAAGATGCTGCCCAAAGGATTCATCAACACAATATGACTCTGTAAGTTTACTGAGATTATTTCAACCATTTGTCAAGAAGAGATCAACCAAATACACTACTGTATGTAAATGCGCCAGTCATACAAGCTTTGCATAATTTTCATTTTGTGATAACTCATTATCTCCTCTCACAAATGACTTGTCTGAGGAACGACAAGCACCATCAGAACCAATATTCACCAACCAAACTAGCTTACGTTAAACAAAATATGGGAAATAATCATCAAACAAGAAACCGCAGGATCAACAATGCAACAAAATATGACATTTTAAATGGCAGCGACTAACAAATTCACTCATTTGCGCTCACAGCTAGGCAAATAAACAATTAGTTAGAAGATTTTACAATCAACAGGAACCGGTGAGTGAAAATGAAAGCAGTTTCCCTTCTCCATAAAGTGATACTTTAACCAAAATTGAATTTAAAGGGCACCTAGTTTACCCCTTTTTTCAAATTTAATATAAATCTTTTGTGTCTCCAGAACGTGTCTGTAAAGTTTCACCTCAAAACACCCATTAGATTATTTATTATAGATTTCACAATTTTGTCATTTTTAACTTAGAGCATGTTTTAGCGGCTTTAAATTTAAAAATAAAGACTTTTTTGTCTATATATCACCCCAATATGTCTGTGGAAACACTACCTACAAACAGTTCTGTCCAAACAGCTTAAAAAAGATGATTTTCACCATAGGTGTCTTTTAACATGTCTCCATAATAATGTGTATAATCACGTCCACAAGACAGGATTTGCAAATAAACTGGGATTAAAAGATCTCTCTGTGACCCAACTTCACTTCAAGAAGCAGTAAGTACGTTTTTGTAGCATTTTTAACTATAATCTTTGAGCTACGTAATTCATAGCCATAGCAATCAGCACAGCTGCATAGTGTACACAACTATCAACGAGGACACTTCAATCACACAACAGGAGTCCTGGTCTGTAGATGTTATTTCAGGTTGATTTTGTATAGTAACTTAGCTATAATGTATCTCTATACAGCAGCATATTTACCTGTTTGGCGGGCATCTGGTCACACTGTCATGAGTAGATGAGCAAAATGAGCCCTTTAAATGGAACTGTACTGTACAGAGTTAACAAACAAAAGGCCAATAAACCATCACAGATTTTTTGTATGCGAGAATAACACTGAAAAATGTTCATGTTTGAAAATAAATCACCTAATAAAGTATTGAAGCATTTGGTTCTGTGATGAACAATTCCAAATACAACACTCTGAATGATCTTAAAAAAAACTCTAAAAAGAATATTTTAATCTGCCCATGATATCTAAATTGTGCATGTTCATTATCACAATATATTCAATTATTGAATATCGCCATACATATGTCTACGTTTAAAAAAAAAGGAACCCAAACAAGAAACTTGAACAAAAAAATGGCAGAATTTAGAGTGAACTATCCCTTTAAGAGTGTGTTTACATAAGGTGTATTTGTCAAAGCAACCAAACACACACACACACAAAAAAAAAAAAAAAAAAAAAAAACGATGAGAGTCTGAAGGATAATATTACACTTTAATAGGGGCTCTGACATTCGGTTCAGATTAAACCATAAAGAGACCTTCTTCTGATGCTTTTCTAAGCCCCAGTCAAACATTGCATAGAGGAACTGGCTTTAAATGTCTGATTAGCTCAAATTAATGAGTGTTAACAGCCCCAAATCGATAACCAGTCAACAATGGCACCATGCTGACAGTTAAACTCCATATCCAAACTAAATACTTCTCCCTCAACAACAGTGTAATGACCTG
>CAIGQQ010036011.1:4521207-4533293 GCA_903798035.1 Danio albolineatus
AAAGAATGATAAAAGTAAATGGAATGAAGGAAAAAAGAAAAAGTGAGAGATCAAAAGAAAGAAAGAAAGAAAGAAAGAAAGAATTATTATTTGATTATTCTATCAAAAATATAGTAAAAACTATTACAGGTTTAAAATAACTGTTTTCTCATTTGAAAAGTGGTTTAATCTAGAATTCAGCTAGATTACTCCAGTCTTCATTATTAGATGATCCTTCACAAATCATTCACATATTTGCTGCTCCAGAAACATTTATGAATTATTACTGCTGATGTCAAATCTTTAAACTATGTAGTCAATAAACTAGATGTCCATCAAATCATTAATAATCAATATGTCTGTGGAAGTTAATTTCAAGATTCCTCATTACATAGAAAACCTGAAAAAACAAATGCATTGATTTGTAACAGTATGCATGCTTTCACTTTCACTTTTGATCATTTTAATTTATCCCTGCTTAGATCCTCCTCCACATCAACAAATGAAGAAAACAAAACCGCACACACAAAGCTAATAAGCAGCTCATTTTTGGTTCTCTTAGCCATATTGTGCCCTTCCAAAGTTTGATCGACCTACAGCAAAGACCTCTGATCCTTTTCTAGGGCGGGACTGTTGCTGCAAGTATCCGGACTGCATAAAAAGCGATCTTTGAAATTCCCAATAGCCCTAAAATGTTCATTAGCATTCAGATAAATGCAACAGCTATAGATTAATAGACTAGCATGCTAATACTGTGATTTGAGTGGGATCAAATGCAGCCTCTGCTGTCGTACCTCCAGGACAAGCAAATCAGACGCCTCATTAAAAGTTATCATTGCTTTTAAAGTTATGGTTAATTAACTTAATGGCAAGTTGTGTAATGTTTCGCCCCATAAGCGTCACCGAATGGAACTGAGGAAATTTTGAGTGATTCAACTGTCTGCTATTGGTCAGACAAACATCTCACCAAATTCACACGAAACAAAATCTCTCTATTTTATATAGGTGTAGGGGATCAAGCTACGTTAAAAGATCGATCAGGGATTTATTAGCTCATTTCAACGAATCAGATCTTGAAGATTCAAATCATTGATTTGACTCAATTGAGTCATATTGAATCAGATTAAAAGATTCACACTTTATCTACCGTTTGCCCAGCAAATAGAAGACATCATATTTTACCAACCTTGTTCATATTATTTACGTGGCCAACGATAATATCATAATAATCGTAATAAGCACACAACATACAAACGCACACACACACATTCACACATACAAACAGAGGCAGTTCAGAGGATGCAAAATGAGTTGACAACAGTCCCAAATTAATTCTAGTACTTCTTTCTAGATCTTAGAATCACACCTGAGAAACCACAAAAGCAGAGATTTGGCTTATCTTTAACTGCTTAAGATCAATCAGCACCAGATCAGCTAGAGACAACGTTAGCTTGTGTTACTTGCGCTTTTGCTTGGCCTCGGGGAAGCACGGCCTCATGATTGGGTGGTGACTCGCTTCAGTGACGTCTTTGGGATTCACTCATCCTGGATTACCGAGGTGACAGACTCTGCTGAGAGTCGGTTTGTGGAAGTTTGTGTGGTTTTGGCTGTCCTGAAACCTAAGAGTTTCCATGGAAAGTTTGTGGTGACCCAATTTCCAAGCCTGATTTGAACTGGTTTTAAAGTTCTGCAACATCTTTTGCAGTGAGTTCCAACATAAGTGATCAAAATCAACAAAAAGCAATTATTGTAGCAAAACAAAATATTGCCAAACCATTCCACGTGTCTCTTAAGTCAGGCTTCTTTGATGAGCTCTGAGTTCACGGGTTTGATGTCCGACTTTTACCAGAATTCTAGAAAGGAAGAGGTAGGAAGGAACAAAACTACCAATTCTGAGTTGTCTGGAATGAAGCACAAGTTAACAAAGACAAACTACATCGGTTACATTAGTATCATGTCTCAGGCACCTCTTGACACACCAAAAATTAAGGTTTGGGCAGGAAATAAAACTGATAACTCATTTGAAGAACTTTGAAGACCTTTAGTACACATGGATGGGCAGTATTTATGATGCATCTAAAAGTGGCAGATGGTAGATTTTTCTAATGAATCATCTGTTGAACTGCATCCCAATAATCACAAATACTGCAGAAGACCTATTGGAACCCGCATGCACCCAAGACTCTCAAATCAGTCAAGTTTGGTTGATAAAAAAACATGGTTTGGGGTTACATTCAGTATGGGGGCATGCAAGAGATGCAAGAGAGTGGCTGGCAACATCAACAGCCCGAGGTATCAAGACATTTGTGCTGCCCATTACATTACAAACCACAAAAGAGGGAAAATTCTTCAGCTGGATTGAGCTTCTTCTCATACTTCAACCTCCACTTCAAAGTTCCTGAAAACAAACAAGATCAAGGATTGGCCAGTCCAGTCACCAGACATGAACATTAATGAGCATGTCTGAGGTAAGATGAAGGAGGAGGCATTGAAGATGAATACAAAAATTTTGATGAACTCTGGAATTCCTGCAAGAACGCTTTCTTTGCCATTCCAGATGACTTATTAATAAAGTGTTTTGAGTCACTGCAAAGATGTACTGCATCATGACTTTATATTGCATACTGTACATTATTTCTAAGTGACAAGACTTTTGTCTAAGCAAAGTCAGACCTTACTGTCCTAATTAAATAATTAAAAATCAAGGCATGATCATATTTTATTTTGGTAAAATAAGCATAATCTAGAGGCCTTTGTCTTTCATTTAAGCCACTTTTGATACCAATTGATCAACTAGAAATGAAGTAATTATTTGTTGTTCCTACAATTTGGATAGGCAACAAGATAGTGTTTGTTTTGCAAGGTAGTGTATGTTAAGTATTTTAAATACAAATTAGTATTTTGTAATTTGTATTTGACAGGATTTATGCAAACGGTTTAATATTTTATATACAATATACTAAGTGTCTTAGTTTTTTCGTATTTTTAAAATATCGTAAAATACTTAGTAAGAGGTGTACATGATGACATCATAAAAAAAAATGTTTGATTGGTGCCTTCTCTGTTATTTTCCTGAGCTTGAGATCAGAACAGAAAATTGATTTATATCGAAGAAGTTGGTCAATGCTTGGAATATACTGTAGAAGGAAATTATAAGTAACAGATAAATGTCAGAGGTTTTCAGAAGCAAGTCAACAATCGATGCGCATTGCTAAGATCATTAATAGCTTTTTGTAGTATTATAAAAAATATATTTTATTTTGATATATGTGGATATATGTTTATTTTCATGTACTTAAAATTGAGATATTTTATATTTTATTTTTAAACTACACTTACCGGCCACTTTATTAGGTACACCTGATCAACTGCTCTTTAATGCAAATTTCTAATCAGCCAATGACATGGCAGCAACTCAATGCATTTAGGCATGTAGACATGGTCGAGATGATCTGCTGCAGTTCAAACAGAGCATCAGAACAGAGAAGAAAAGCATTTAAGGTGACTTTGAACATGGCACGGTTGTTGGTGCCAGACGGGATGGACTGAGTATTTCAGAAACTGCTGATCTACTGGGATTTTCACGCACAACCATTTCTAGGGTTTACAAAGAATGGTATGAAAAGAGAAAATACCCAGTGAGCAGCAATTCTGTGGGTGCAATTGCCTTGTTGATGCCAGAGGTGAGAGGAGAATAGCCAGACTGGTTCCAGCTGATAGAAAGGCAACAGTAACTCAAAAAACCACTCATTAAAATTGAGGTATGCAGAAGAGCATCTTTGAGCGCACAACACATCAAACCTTGAGGCGGATGGGCTACAGCAGCAGAAGACCATACCGGGTCTCACTCCTGTCAGCTAAGAACAGAAAACTGAGGCTACAATTCACACAGGCTTACCACAATTGGGCAATAGAATGTGGTGGAACGGGAGATTCACATCATGGATGTGCAGCCAACAAATCTGCAGCAACTGCGTGATGCTAACATGTCAACATGGACCAAAATCTCTGAGGAATATTTCCACTACCTTGTTGAATCTATGCCACAAAAGATTGAGGCAGTTCTGAAGGCAAAAGGGGTCTTACCTAGTACTAGTAAGGTGTACCTATTAAAGTGGCCAGTCAGTGTACATTTCAATGTATTTTTTGCACAACCCTGAAAGTACAAGAAAGCCAATCTCTAAAAGAAAAAAGAAAAAAAAAACACTTACATTTTTATCTTTATTTTTTAATGCCCCCTTTTTGCTGTTTTATTCATGTACTGTATTTTTGATGCCTCTATTCCATGTAGCGAAGGTGAAATCCAGTTATCAAGCCGATTTAAAGCTCTGAGGCCCCACAAACCAAACATGCCCACCACATTATCAATTTTCCACAGGGCTTTTCTTCAAGGTTCTTTATTCAGTGGCTGGGTGAAGCTTTAGTGTGCAGCCACACTCACGCTGAGCTTGTCAAGAAAATCCAGTCCTCTGTTTCCATACACCACATATGCTTAACATGTCACTTCTGAGCCCATTATCCCTACAGCTGCACTGAAAAAGACTAAGTGGAATAATGGAGGAGTACAGTCGGCACATGGCAGAGGTTCAAACGAACACCGTGGCTCCTGAGACACAGTACTTTAAACGGAAGAGACAAAGAAAGTTTTCAACAGGCTTTCAGTTGCTTCCAGTTTTTCGACGGATAACAAATATTAAGTGGATAAAGCAATGAATCACTGCATCAAAATTGCAACTGATAGAGAAAATTATATTCAATGGAATTACTACAGAAACCAAAAAAACAAATTAAATATACTGGATTTAGCTACAAACATGCATTTTTTTCTAAACGTCTACGTCCTTTTAGATTAAAATAAAAATGTAACAATTGAAAACAAAAAAAGATCAACTGTAGTTATATTTCTTTAATAACTAAAGTTATATATGCACACCTATGCGTCTCCACATGATGAGTTGAAACACTGCTATGGTTTAGAATTAGTCTAAAAAGTAATGATAACAAAATAAATAAATAAATGGTAAATATAATAAAAAATTATGTGCACATCTATGTACGCATGTAGACCAGATTTATAGTTTCAATACTGTATATTACAAATATTACAGTGCCAGCAGCTAGTTTTCTGCAACTCTCACATGGTCACCCAAAAATACTTACCTTTTCTCGCAAGATCGGGCTGAAATAACCTAATTTGACATTATGTAATTTGAATATAATATAACAGAATGTTACTGTTTCTATCACAGACTACATCAGCAGACTTTGTTTGGCTGACTAAACAATTGACAGAATCACTGGTTGACTGTGATTGGGCAAAATTATTGGTTGACTGGTTGACTAATTGATTCATTGATTGACTGGTTAGTTGATTGATTGATTTCAAATACTGGCTGATCAGTTGGCTATTTGGTTGACTGGCTGTCTAATTGACTGGCTGACTGAGGGAGTAATTGATTGATTAAATGAGAGATTGGTTCCAATTACTGTTTGATTGATTGATTGGTTGGTTGGTTGATTGATTGATTGATTGATTGATTGATTGATTGATTGATTGATTGATAAAATGAATGAATGACTCGTCGAATTATTTCTATTACTGGCTGATCAGTTGGCTATTTGTTTGACTGATTGATTTATCGACTGACTGACTGGGAGTGATTGATTGATTAATGAGTGATTGGTTTCAGTTACTGGTTGGTTGATTGACTGGTTAATTGAATGATTGATTGTAATTTAATTACAGGCTGATCAGTTGGCTATTTGATTAAGTGATTGGTTCCAATTACTGGATTACTGGATGGATGGATGGATGGATGGACGGACGGACGGACGGACGGATGGATGGAGTAATTGATTGGTTGGCAGGTTGACTAATTGATTGAAACGGCTGGTTGTTTGATTGGTTATTTGTTTGACTGGCTGACTGATTAATTACCTGACCGATCGATCGACCGATCGACTGATTGATTATTTGGTTGACTGGCTAATTGATTGGTTTATTGTTTGATTGATTGGTTGGTTATTTGGTTGACAGGCTGACTGATTAATTAACAGACTGACTCACTGATTGATCGGTTACTTGGTTGACTGGTTGGTTGATTTATTGATTGGTTTTATTTGATTGATCAATTTATTGATTGGTTGATATTTGATTGATTGATTGATTGATTGATTGATTGATTGATTCAATTACAGTGATAGATTCTGTAAAATTGCAAGCTATGATTTCATTCAATTCACTTCAAATGTTCTCCTGGGGAAAAAGGGAAAAAAGGAAAGTGAAGTTGGCAGCAAAGAATCGAGTGAACCTTAACATCTGAGCTCTTAATCACGGGGATCTTTATCACGGCTCTTTGATGTGAAGGCAAAAGGACTGGCTGTACTCAACACCTTTATGTTTTGAAAATGAAAAATGACACGGATGGAGCTCGCTCCCTCTCACCCGCACCGGTGGATCTGAGACTGGGCCCTGGGGTAAAAGAAGCCGTCGAGCGATAACGATGTTGTTAGTCTTCACTCCCCACATTTCACTGCTCCAGACGGGTTATTTTCTTCTGTTTTCTGATCCTGTAAAATCACGTGACACTGCCAGTAAGAGCTCTGCCTTGGAGAAATCATCAGAATTCACCAGTCAGCTTGCAAACGGCCTATGCAAAAGACTTTCTTTAACAAATTACCAAAGCAGAAAGTCTTTGTGGCAGCCGTCCTCTTGATCTCTCGCAAACTCATTCTCACTTTCTAAATAAAACTCATGCAGACACCTGAGCCAAGAGGAGGAAGATCTGGTGTCAGCAGTTTGCTCAAATTAAACAACTTTCCGTGATACCCAAAATGCACAGCCATGAAAGTTAGGCGCACTTAACTAGCATTTTGAGGTTGCTTCAGGCAGTGTTTTGTTTAAAGATTCAGACCCAGAAGTCTAATTATGATAAATGCGAAAGAAACGCGTTGAGAAATGCCACAAGACTAAAGCAGAGAATGGGGTAACCTCACTATTCAGATGAATAATAAAGTCATTTTATCCTAAACAGAGATAGATAGGGTGGAACTTTTTAAAAGAGAAGCAAAAGTTAAAGGCTTAAAACAAAAGTGCATACAAATCCAGTGTTTAGGATTGAGTGCATATTTTGTAGGTGATGAAATTCAGTCCAGTTCAACTCATGGGAAAGCAATGCAAATAAGTTGATGTCGCTAACTTGGACTAAATCTAAAAGCTATTCAAATGTTTCTGGTATTTGAAATCAAGCCGAAATAAATGCTAATCGTTACATCAAAAAGAGAACAAAAGAAATATTGCCTTGGCTGCTAAAATAAATAAAAATAAGTTTAATAAAATAATAACGATAAATATACAGTTGAAGTCAGAATTATTAGCCCCCCTGTTTATTTTTTCCCCAATTTCTGTTTAACGGAGAAAAGATTTTTTCGACACATTTATAAGCATAATAGTTTGAATAACTCATCTCTAATAACTGATTTATTTTATCTTTGCCATGATAACAGTAAAAAATATTTTACTAGATATTTTTCAAGACACTTCTATACAGCTTAAAGTGACATTTAAAGGTTTAACTAGGTTAATTAGGTTAACTTGGCACGTTAGGGTAATTAGGCAAGTTATTGTATAATGATGGTTTGTTCTGTAAACTATCTAGAAAAAAAGATAGCTTAAAGGGGCTAATAATTTTGACCTTAAAATGTTTTTTAAAAAAATTAAAAACTGCTTTTGTTCTAGCCGAAATAAAACAAAAGAGTCTTTTTCCGAAAGAAAAATATTATCAGACATACTGTAAACATTTCCTTGCTCTGTTAAACACCATTTGGCAAATATTTAAAAAAAGAAAAGAAAATTCAAAGGGGGGGAAAGAAATTCTGACTTCAACTGTACAAAGAAAAACTAAATAAAATTAAATTCAAATTAAAAAATATAACTGAGAAGTGTAGAAATAAAAGTTAATTTGAATAATAAATATTATATTAAATATCTCTGAGATTAACAGGACATAAAAGAAGATACAACTATTAGGAAAAAAAACAATACTTATCTACATATTCATAAATATATTAAATTATAAATGATTGAATAAAAATGTTCAAATGTAATTAAATGGAAAACTGAAAATTTTTTGTTTAAAAAAATAAAATGAAAAAATAGAGTGTGGATGAACTTAAGTGAGTGTCCCGTAGCATAGCTGACGGAGAGACAGACATTTATGGACCCCTAGGGCACTGTTAGGCCTGGGAATTAAACACATTTTATCAGTGAGATAAACATATGAACTCTTGTGAACAAAACCAGGATCCCCTTTTCAACCCCCCTTCACCCAACCACCACACCACATCACACCACATGACATGCAATTCTGGGTGTGCCTTACACAGGTGAGTAGGCTTGACAAACCACCTGTAGAAAATACACTCTTTTATCTCTCTGACACTTTATCCAACAGTTGCACCAGTTTTACACACTTGCACTAGACACTTTCTTACGATCACTCCATATCTCTTAAAAAAACATTGTGCATTTATGAAGTGTGACAAACCAACCGTAGAATCTCTCTAGCACTTAATACTTTGAACATTAACAGTTTATTTGTATAATTAGCATTATAAAATTAGCAAATAATAATTAGCATTATTAAATAAAATGTAATATAAAATACTGTATTTAAATAGCTTAAGCAATCAATACAGTATATAAATAAAATCACTGATGTAACATATTGATGGATAAACTGCTTAAATAGACTCTGCATATTACTTTATCATAAAACACAGTAATGAAATTCTCAGTGTCAATGATATTCCATTAAAAAAAATGTAACGTATGTACGATAACAAATCGTTTACTGATATTATTACATACAACACAACAGGCTAAATCTGTCATTGTCTGAATCGTCTCCATGAAACACCTCTATTAGAGAGACCTCCTGTCAGGTCTGACCATAATAAACCTCATCTGCTTTCCCACTTCATTAACACATCTGCGATTCCATTCACGCTCAGTCAAGGTAATGTATTCATGATCAGACAAAGAGCGAATCCCTGACTACACATGAATATGCATCAGGTGGATATCTGGAGAAGAAAGGAGGAGGCCGGATTTTTTTTACAGTCATTGAATATATATATACACATTATAAAAAACAATCCTTGCATGACATCACATATGCTAAAATATTTTACTTTTTATTTGTTCTCCGATTGTATCAGTCATTAACTCTATTAGTAATCATTTGTATGAATTTAATAGGAATATACTAGGGCTGCACAATACTGACAAAAAAAACAGACATTGTGATATTTTGTTTTTCCACGAAATGCATTGCCATATGAATACAATTTCACCTATATGTTTTAATAAGTCAAAGAAATCTTGATTTTTATGACTGATTTTGTAGGGAAGTAAATCAAGGATGAAATAACTATGAATAATAATGAGAAACCGACACATACCTGCCAACATTTGGTTTGGAAATTCCGGGAGATATATATATATATATATATATATGTGTATATATATATATATATATATATATATGTGTGTGTATAGATAGATTTATATATATATATATATATATATATATAGTTATATATTTATTTATTTATTTATTTATTTATTTATTTATTTACATAAAATGATTTTCTCATATATTTTTTTTTATGTTTTATTGTGACTTTTAACATCGTAACATATTAAATTTAAAAATTCCAGTATGTTTACAGTAGTGCGTTTTTTCTTCAGTTAAATGCTGATGGTCTTTCAGATTAAAAATAAAAATACAAATAACAAAATAAACATATAAATCCGTCCAGCTGCTGTTAAATTTACATGTATATATTTTTTTCTTTGCCCAAGCACAACCTGACTCTTTTCCTTCCATCATGTGTACTACTACTGACGCAGCTGCTTGTTGCTACTGCCACCGTTCAAGTCCCGCATCTACCTCCTGCGCGGAAATCAACAGCGCGCCTGAGTTGTAACGTATGTTGCCAGATTGAGGTAAAATATGTTATAAGATTTGAATATAGTGTCAATTGTGTGAGGTAATGAACTTCATTCAAGATCTGGCAACTTGACAAACATGAACAAAAGTGCTTTTTTTGAAACTGTATTGGGACGTAAAAATTACGGGAGTTTCCCGGGAGAAATAACAAACCAGGAGGGTGGTGGGAGATGTATGAGAAATACGGGAGACTCCCGGGAAAAACGGTTGGTGTTGGCAGGTATGAACCGACACGTCATCACTCCACTTACAGTTTTACGCTACGTCACCGATTTTGATCTCACCCCCAAAATTGTTTTTAACCCAGAAGATGAAATTAGCTGACAAAAGCTCAAAATTATCCAGTTGTCCCCACAATTAAACTTGACGGGTGCTAGCGTTGTCTTAAACGATGCTCAACACTCAAATACGTTAAAATTAAAAAAAAAAAAGAAAATAAAAAAAAAAGTCCTCCAGGGTTTCTTGAACCTTTAAAACAATGCAATTGATAAACTTCCATTCTTTTTTTGTTAAACTTTGGAGTGACCTATGAAATCTCGCAAAACGCATTCTCAACTGTGGTACCAAAGTGGTACGCTCAACTATAAACCAAAGCAACATTGCATATCCTGCAATGTGACTATTGCGGATGCACACATTGCGATATCGATGCGAAAACTATACATAGTGCAGTCCTACAATTCACCACAAAAAATATGCTTTACCATGACTTTACCATGGATAAAAGATGTTCCTATGCTGAGCACAAACTGGTAACCCCCTTATGAACAATCATTACCTTACTAATGCAAATTCGTAAAAAGATAGTTCAGCCATTGACATCAATACATTTGTAGGAGCAAAAAATGCAATGGAAGTTGATGGCTGCTGCTTTCCAACATTCTTCAAAATACCTTTTTTGTGTTCAAAAGAAGAAAAAAACTCCAACAAGTTTAGAATAAGTGGAGTGTGAGTAAATGCTGACAGTATTTTTATGTTTGGGTGTCACTTTCATTAAATGTGACCACATGCAATACAATTAAACACTGAAAAATATTGATAACATTTAAAGTGGGAAATTCTATAAATGAAAAGCAAATGAAAAAACTGATGATCCCTTTGCAATAATCGTTTTACTTAGCAGTACAGACCAGCAAACAATAAACAAAAACCATACAAATGTCAGGAAAAATATAATAATTGCCTTTAGGAGCACAACAACATCTAAAGCAAAACATAAAGACTCCACATTACTACATTAAAATGTCCAAACGTGCACATTTAGCGAAAAGCACAACTTTTTTTTCTTACAGTAATCGATGTGTTACAGTAAATAAATGTACTCAAGAAACATCAACGCCTTCTGCTTCAACTCAGACGACCGGCACACTGCCTGGATAAAGATTTATCTGATAAATCTGAACGTGGGCCTGAGATCCAATGCTCATTTATCACTGCACGCCACAAACTTCCACTGAATTCTAACAAACTTACCAGTCAAAGTCATCTGTCTGTTCTCTGAATAACATACGGCTTGTAACACTGCTGTCTGATCGTACAGAAACATTTCCACTGCAGAGCATCAAGATGCCAGGTGCTGTTAAGTGACAGATTTTAAAAGCAGCTACGCATGCAGTGGAAAGTTTGCTAGCTTGTTCTTACTTTAATGTAAATTCAGTCTGCGTGGCATTCAGCTAGTGCCACATTCAAGAGGTTATGATGACTTTTCAACTATGAGAGTTCACCGTACTATCATCACACTGTGTTTCAAAACATCCTTGTTAGTCTAAAACCAGCTGCTGTTAAAACAATGTAGCCAAAAGAGTAGAAGTTTAACCCCGGCATCCTGGCCAGATCTGCCCATTGGCCTCTGTCCGTCATGGCCTCCTAACCATCCGCATATCATAATTGGCTTAATCACTCTGTCTCCTTTCCACCCATCAGCCATCCACCCATGTGTGGTGTGCGGTCTGGTACAAAATGGCTGCCGTCATGTCATCCAGGTGGATTGGCCCCCATTGTGTAAAGCGCTTTGAGTGTCTAGAAAAGCACTATATAAACGTAAGGAATTATTATTATTATTATTATTATTATTATTATTATTATTATTATTAT
>CAIGQQ010036011.1:4533303-4548833 GCA_903798035.1 Danio albolineatus
TTATTATTATTATTATTATTATTATTATTATTATTATTATTATTATTTATTGAAAATACTATAGTATTTACAACACTGTCAATGAATGCTACAGCATATTGCAGAATTTAATAGAGTGAAGTGAAAAACTGTAATGATGCATTTAAGTTGTACTTTACTAACTGTGGTATACTGTACTATAATATACTCTATAGTTGTTTATTTACTCTATAGTAATCTACAGTAATGGCGCCACGTGGCGTAGTGAGTAGCACATTCGCCTCACAGCAAGAAGGTCGCTGGTTCGATCCCCGGCTAGGCCAGTTGGCATTTCTGTGTGGAGTTTGCATGTTCTCCCCGTGGTTGCGTGGGTTTCCTCCGGGTGCTCCGGTTCCCCCACAGTCCAAAGACATGCGGTACAGGTGAATTGGGTAAGCTAAATTGTCCATAGTGTATGTGTGTGAATGAGAATGTATGAATGTGTTTCCCAGAGCTGGGTTGTGGCTGGAAGGGCATCCGCTGCGTAAAACAAATGCTGGATAGGTTGGCGGTTCAGTCCGCTGTGGCGACCCCGGATTAATGAAGGGACTAAGCCGAAAAGAAAATGAATGAATGAATAATCTACAGTACTGTGTAACTTGTTTATTTGGCCACTCTTTATTTTGATGGTCCATTTGTTGAATTTTAGTTACATTGCAACTAATTCTCATTAGATTATAAGTAGACTGTTAGGTTGGGGTTAGGGTTGGGGTTAGGGTAGGGTTAGTGTAAGTCGGCATGTACTTGCAAAGTTTCTTATAGTCAGTTAAATGTCAGTTGAGTGTCAGTATCAACAGATATTAAGTAGACAGTCTACTAATACTCAAATGGACCATCCAAATAAACTGTTACTGTTTATATTACTATAGTTGTAGAATTCCCTGCTAAAGAAAAACAGCTTAAACTAGCCTAGGCTGGTTGGCTGGTTTTAGCTGGTCAACCAGCCTGGTTTTACAGTGGTTTTGGCCTGTCTTATTTGGTCAGGCTGAGAAATGACCAGCTAAAACCAGCTTGACCAGCCTGGTTTAAGCTGGACATAGTTGGTTTTTGCTGGGCTCCCAGCTTGGCTAGGCTGGTCAAGCTGGTTTTACCTGGTCATCTCCCAGACTCACCAGCTAAAACCAGGTTGTAAATAGCTGAAACCCCTCTAAACCAGGCTGGTTGACCAGCTAAAACTAGCTAACCAGCTTAAGCTTTTATAGTATTTGCTATAGATTACTATGGTATTTTTCATGTGGGTTGCAATAAACTACTATTATATTTTTCATGTGGGTTGCAACAATATCCACAATTAAACTGTGGTATTTGAAGTAAAACTGTTAATGGTAACAAACACATCATACAGTCCAATGTACAGTAAGAGAAAATCTATTTGGCTTACTAACAATAGGCTAATTCATGCTTCTAACATGCTCACTAGCCTAATAGCAGCATGCTAAAAACATACTAGCCACATGCTAGTAGCAATGTTAGAAATATGCTAACAATAGGATCATTTTGCAAGCATGGGGTAACTTGTTTATATTACTATAATTGTTGAATCACCAAAGCAACTAGAATTAGGATAACAGTTAATTGAAGAACATTACTGTAGTATGGTTCAAAAACACTTGTATAGTATTTAATATAAATTACTATAGAATTTTGATGTGGGTTGCAACACTTTTCACAATTTAATCCTGGTATTTGACATAAAACTGTTTTACAAATAGTAACCAACACATCATAGTCCAATGCAGTCTACAGTAAGAGAGAATCTCTAATTATGTTGGCTTGCTAACAACATGCTAATTCATGCTTCTAACATGCTCACTAACCTACAGTAGTAGCAACATGCTAAAAACATACTAGTCTCGTGCTCATTCATACTAGTAGCAATGTTAGAAAATTCTTAACAATAGGACAGTTTTGCTAGCCTTGTTAAAATATCATAACCATGAGTTAAAACAAGCTGGCAAAAAAGAAAATACATGCTAACAATGTGCTAAACACACTAACAACATGCTTCTCAATAAATGCCATGTGCTAAAGGTTAAAACAGATGAGAGCAGCATGCTATGTTAAGCTGATAATGCCCTAAGACTTCATCTTACAAATTGAAACCTGTATTGGGCCCGCAGTGTGATAAATCATGCTAGCAACGTGTTAAATGTTAATCTTTGTCTGTCTGTCTGCCTGCCTGTTTCAAAACTTTTGCAACTATTTTGAACCTTCAGGCTTTTTCAAGCTATTATCAAGTTTTTCTTGACAACTCTCTCTCTCTCTACAAGTCTGGTGTGATGCACTGATCACATCTGGTGTAGAAATGGTGTAAAATTAGGAAAAGAGTGGATGAACGCGGTTTCAGATCATGTTAAAAATAAGACACTTTGTTTGCTTGACTCAATTTACTGTGGATTTGCTTTGACAGTTTGACAGCTTTTTCACAGACTGAATGTAAAAGTTGATGTAGTGCTGCTTGTACTGGATCTGAAAGTAATCCTGCAATACACAAATGTGAGTAAATGTACATCTTTGCAGCATTTTAAAATGTAAATGTCCAGCAAATGCTGTTTAAAATGCTCAATTGTCTCAAAACACTGAAATGTGGTTGCCAGTCACACCATTATGTTTACTGTGCCACTTATTAACAAACTGACAAAAAGTAATGTTTTATCCCTTAAAAGCATACGACCAACACTAAACTTTAATCTTGATAGTGTTGAGAGGGAAAATGTGACAAAAATGCATTTGCTAAAAGAGCCCATATTATGGGTTTTTGAAAATGAGCTTGCATGTAGTGTGTACCACAGCTCTAAGTGAAGTGAAATGTCCAGCTGAGGCTTAAATCTGAAAGTGCACTGTGTTTAAAACTATTGATTCATCTATAAAAGAGTCGACTCATCGTTCTTCAAATGAATCGTTGTTATAACGAGTCTTTAGCCGTTTCGGCATGACGTGAACACGAAACATAAGCCCCGCCCACTAGCTGCGCGCGCAGACCCCGGGAAAGTTGAAACCCCCGGCCCCGCCGACAGACAGGAAGAGAAAGTGGAAGATGACAAGCACTGTATCGCATTCAGGTTAAATCATGTTACGTCGTGGACGCAGCGCACTGAAGTGTGAGGGGAAAGTTGTGCTCTTTTCCCTTCCTAAAGATAAAGCTGTGAGAGTCAGTGCGTGAGGCATTTTTGCAAAAATAAACCTCAGCATTAGCCCAGCTTTGTGCTGTGTTCCCTCTGAGGAGTGCTTCTAAAATCTCCACTATTACAACGGGGGATTCGCCGGCCATCGTTAACGGAAGGAGTATGGGGAGCACCGGGACGTTTCCCAGTGGCCTGACGGCTGATCTGGCCTGCCACCGTGAATCTGGCGTGCACCCTCTAACGAACCTCTCCTTCGTCCCCCATTTCAACGTAAGTGTGATTAAAACTGTTGCCTCGCTGTTTTCTCTAGCTTGCAAATTATGTATTTAATTGTGTTTTGAAAACGGATTAAAATGCGTTTGTGAGCTCGTGTTCCTCTGCTGTTTGTCGTTGCTATGGCCACCATGGGCTGTTCCTACTTACGCACGGCGGTCATGCGTCATAATGGGTCAGCTTTTGCTGCTGTGTGCATTAATACTGAATGTCTGTCGCTGTTTTGTTATGGTTATGGTTATGGTTAACAATAGAGTAATATGCGGGGAGATTGGGGAGGTTGAGTTCGGGAGTGAGCTACCCTAACTCCTGTGAAGCGTGTTGCGGGCGCTGCGATCGGACCAATGTTGGCGACCCGGGGGTTTCACAGACCGTACCAAAATGCTGAGGACCAGGGGGTGGTTTTCCGGGAGAAATAACAAATCTGGAGGGTGTCGTTAGATGGGTCTGAAATACAGGCTACTCCTGGGAAAAACGGGAGTGTTGGCAGGTATGCTCACGTATTCACTATGCCGTGATGGACATTCTCTCTCGCTGAGCGCTGTCGACCAATCGCAACAGACTGGGTCATCGACTCATCGGTCTAATCAGCGCAGTTTAGCATCGTGCTAAGGAGTTGTTTGAGAACAAATGAATCACTGAACGATTCATATGAGAGTCGCTGGGATAATGAGGTAAAAATAAATGCAGATTATAAGACAATGAATGTGTTTTTTGACCTTGCATGCATATCAGCCTGCTGTTGGAGACCCCCAAAACCAAAATATGACCTTTTTTAATGTTCAATATGGGCTCTTTAAGAAACAATGCCGTTTTGTCATAAATACAGATGCAGAAATGTGATACCAACATTACAATGCATTACCTTGTAAATGATTCACTATGTTGAAAGTGTTAAAGGGCGATAACACTAGCCAAATGAAGATATGAAGTAGCCAAATAGATAATAATTAATGTTCAATAATTAATGACCTGCTTTGAAATCAAAATTTGTATAGCACCTAGTATAGTTTTTCTTTGGAGTAACCTATAAAAAAATACTGTAATTACTGATTATTACACTTTTAAAAAACCATGGATCATTTTCATAAGGGATGACATCTTAAACACTAGAATTTCTATGTTGGCTTGCTAACAACATGCAAATGGGGTATATGCACAGAGGCTTTTAATTTCGGCCAGCCAGCCTCAGCGCTTCTGGTGAACTGTCTTTCCATTATAAAAATGTCAGGTTTAAGGTCTGATTTCTTTAAAAAACAGTGATCTTCACTGCCTTATTGATTTACAATCTGAAGTGAGTCTCTGACCAGACAATAAGCACTGCATTAAATTTGAATTTCCCCCGCCATGTATTCAAAATACGACAGTTAATTTTATCCCATTATTTTCAATGGAGTTTCTGCGCTCACCTGCTAGACAGCGATTACACTGTTTTTGTCTCGTTTTACGCTTAAAACAAATAAATGAATGCTTAAGTCTATTTAACTGAATGCACTGTAATTAAATTACAACATCGATGCTGTAAAAGGAATCTTATGAAATTGTAAAGTCACATTAAGCTTTCACTGGAAGTTCATCATTAGCTGAAAAATGCTAGCTGTGCATATAACCCATTCATGCTTCAAACATGCTGACTAGCCAAGTAGCAACATGCTAAAAACATACTAGCTTCATGCTTATTCATAGTATCAGCAATGTTATCAATAAGCTAAAAGCAAGATAATTCATGCTAGCTTTGTTAAAATATGCTTGGAAAAAAATGTCAAAGTTCATGCTAACAATGTGCTAAACACGCCAACTGCATTCCTCTTCATAACAGTCATGTGCTAAATGTTACAACAGATGAGAGAAGTATGCTGTCATGCTAACAACCCTTTAAAAACATCATCTTACATGTTCTTCATAAAACTTGAATTCTGCTAGCAGTGTGTTAAAACATGCTAGCACCTAGCACTACCAGTTTTTTGGCAACTAATGCTAACAACAATGCCTTGATGTTTTGGCAATCTAGTGAACAAGATGACAAAAACTTGATTGTCATGCAACCCAAAAGGCTACATATGGAAGCACAGTCAGTTGTCGGAAGCTCTTTAGCTGCTAATCTTTTTTCAAAGCCATTTTCTTTAAAGATGTCACAATGTAAAAATGTGGTTGTGCTCAATCCTATTAAAATTTTGAATCAAATGAAGAATGCATTGAACATTACATGCCCCTCAGTGCAAATGCCCATTGGTTATTATAATAATAACCTTTTACCTGGCCAGTCAGACAAGATATTTTCACAATGGAGAAGAAAAGGATTGACCACAGTTAAAGATTTTTATTTAGATGGGAAATTTGTTACATTTGAACACTTGTATAAAGCTTTTAATCTTTCCCAGTCACAATATTTCCGCAAATTACTGTAATTTTCATCTGATCACATGACATGAAACCAGCAGGTTCTGAGTATTGCAACTACTTAATAGTAAAACAAATACATTTTATTTTTTCCTAGGGGGTGTTTTTTTTAAGGTAAACTGAATAAAACAGACAAATAGCAACCATAATTTTTAACCTAATCCAATATAAAAATGTACTTTGAACAAAAAACAAAAAGTTTCAGTGTATGTTTAGCTACATTTTCCGAGTAATGCAGGAGGTTAACTTATCTAGTCAGCCTGGATTAACATTAACAAATGTATTCAGATAATTTAACATCTTTAACCTTTACTTAATGTCATTAGTGTTTCCTATATAACATCCTAAACATTCTAAATCCATTGAGGAATATGAATATATGCTAATAAGTAAGGTGAAAGCTCTGAAGCGCTTTTCAGTAAACATAAAATATTGATGTGGTCTAGAGAGATGGCACCATTGGACCATTTTCTGGCCCATAAGAAAGCCATGCAGTGAGCTTTTCACAGTCTGTTCACAAAGAGAAATAAACATGCATAACCTTCCCTAAAGAAATCCTAGGGGAGGCAAATCACATTTCTACCTCTTTTTGACCATATATGTACGGTAAACCGCCAGGGACCACCACAGAGTTTTTATTTCCCTGCTTAAAATGCTCTGTTTGGTTTAGTCCTGCCAAGAGAAGAAAGGACACACAAACAAAAAATGTTATCTGTGCCTCGAGGGTTGCCTGACACCCTAAAGGCACGAGGGGAAGTGTGCAAGTCTGGAGCAAAACTCTACCGTTCTGATTTAGGATACTAAAACTATATGCAACTATAGTTGTCACACATTTTAATTATCAGATCAAGATCAGGCCATGTATTGCTCTGAGAGATCGCAGACAACTCAACAAATTCACCCCAGATTTAACAGGCCTCAGTCCATGAGAGTACTACTGTATAATTTCAAAAACAGGACAAAACGGCATGTCAGCACAAACACTACTGTTTTGAAGCCAAAGTACCTGTGCTCCTCAGCCACTGAGTTGGCACACAAACTCCTTTGTATGCTAAACTGTCAAATGTGAGGCCATTTGTCTGACAGCTGACGACTGGACAAAATAGGCACATGAAACAGAAAAATAATCCCAAGTACACTAGCAAACCTAAACCTAAAGCATCAAGGTGTTGCAAAAATCAAGTCAAAGTCCAGACCTCATCCTGATTAAACTGCTGTGACAAGAACTGTGCAGAAACAAATGCCTACAATCCTCAATAAACTGGAGCTAGGTTGTAAAATGACCAAAATTCCCCCAGAACTACAGTATGTGAGAGATTGAAGTAGTCTTACAGAGAATAACTACTTTAAGTAATTTCCACTTAAATAAGAGCCACAGGTAGTGTATCATTGAGTGTCCTAAAATTGTCACCCATAAGTTTTCCATCTTGCCTTGGTTTTTGTAAAATAAATAAAGACGATGTGTGTGACGTGTTGTGGCACTTTATTTTGCAAAACCTAAAGGGACAGTTCACTCAATTGAATGAAAATTGTCTCCTTATTTACTAACCCTCAAGTGGTTCCAATAGCTTTATGAGTTTCTTTCTTCTGTTGAACACAAAAGAAGATATTTTGAAGAAAGTTGAAAACCTGTAACTTTCACGGTTGGACAAAACAATACTGTGAAAGTCAATAGCAACAGGTTTCCAGCTTTCTTCAAAATTTCTTCTTTTGAACTCAACAGAATAAAGAAACTTATAAATCAGGATCAGAAAGAGCTTTATTGCAGGTATGTTCACACATACGAGGAATTTGTTTTCGTGACAGAGATTCTACAGTGCAACAGAATTACAGAGACAGGACAAAAAACAGATAGTAAATATATATATATAAAAAAAGAAGTAAGTGTTAAATGCAAATATACTAATTGACAAGTGTATGTACAGGCATATTACTATATACAGCGTTATATGTGCAGCTGTTATGTGCAAATTGGCATGTAAAGTGTGCTGTTAAATAAGTGTATGTGTGTATAAAAAGTGTATAGCAAGTGGTGATGTTGGATCCAGGATTATTATCATCAATTGTTCATGAGATGGATCGCCTGAGGGAAGAAACTGTTTCTGTGTCGGGCTGTTCTGGTGCGCAGTGCTCTGTAGCGTCGCCCAGAAGGTAACAGTTCAAAGAGGCAGTGAGGGGTCCAGAGTGATTTTGGCTGCCCTTCTGCTCGCTCTGGATAAGTACAGTTCTTGGAGAGTAGGGAGGGTTGTACCAATGATTCGCTCAGCAGTCCGAACTATTCGACGTAGTCTTCGAAGGTCAGATTTGGTAGCTGAGCTAAACCAGACAGTTATTGAAGTGCAGATGACTGATTGAATGATTCAAATAAAGGTTTAAAACAAGTGATGCGTAAGTAAATGATGACAGAGGTCCCCTTTAATACCTCACAAAAACGTTTTAAAATGATCATATCCTAAAATGGACAACAATGAAATTCAACTACTTATTCACATGATATTATTTCATGCAACAGAAAAGTTGCTGATTCGTATGAATTCATATGAAAACGAACTATTTTTAAAAGGTGCATGCTCCCTAACCTCATCCCTAACCCTACTCCAAACTGAGGAATGAGCGAATTGCACTAAAATGTATGAATGAGATTAAGCTAATTAATACAAATTAGCCATTAAATCAAACAGTTTTGAATTGCCACGAGTTATGCATGTAACTTTCAGTTTTATTTTCAATGAAACCATTTGAAATACAGCCGGTGCCACGGTGGCGTAGTGAGTAGCACATTCACCTCACAGCAAGAAGGTCGCTGGTCCGAGCCTCGGCTGGGTCAGTTGGCATCTCTGTGTGGAGTTTGCATGTTCTCCCCATGGTTGCGTGAGTTTCCTCCGGGTGCTCCGGTTTCCCCCACAAGTCCAAAGACATGTGGTATGGGTGAATTGGGAAGGCTAAATTGTCCATAGTGTATGAGTTTGAATGAGTGTGTATGGATGTTTCCCAGAGATGGGTTGCAGCTGGAAGGGCATCCGTTGCGTAAAACAAATGCTGGATAAGTTGGTGGTTCATTCTGCTGTGGCTACCCCAGATTAATAAAGGGAGTAAGCCGAAAAGAAAATGAATGAATGACTGAAATACAGCCTTTCCTTTCCTCTAATCTTCTTACAATTTTAATATAATAGTTGCCCATTTTTATTAAAGTGTCTGTGTTGTAAACTATTGGTTATATGAAACAAATCTCAAATATGCTGCACAATTTAGTCAGCTGCAACTGCATTTTACTATTATTATTATTAAGACAGGATCCATTCCAGTTGATTTATCCACAACAATTCCACTGAGTTGATCTTAGAGTAAACGGTACTTTATAATTCTTTAAATGCTTTGGGAAACAGCAAACCATCGCAACTGGAAAATAAGCCACAGCCAGGCAGATGCTTCATAAAAGGATGCTTGTTTTACAGCATCTGTTTGTTTTAGTGCAACATTTCTAGGGCATTATTTCGAGGTCTACTGAGCTGGCAGCAATTCTCTTGCTTATATCAGGCTTGGAGAGCAGGCTCTCTATAAAAACTCATTTGAATACTGCAGCGTTTTCCCATTCAGAGCTTAATTTATTACTGTGTGCTGCCTGCCCAGCATCAAATATTTGCGATCTGACAGTTTTTAAATAACCAAGCAACTTCTATCATAACAACACTCATAGTATGATGTGTAAATAAGAGACTAAAATCTACTTATGTCATCCACACACTTGTGAAGGGAACCTTACTGCTTGGAAAAGGGATTTATTTTTTTATTAGATTTCGTCCTCAAATAGATCTGATATATGACATTATATGCAAATCACATACTTGATATACAAGCTCATGTTTAGATATTAAAAAAACGACATATCTGCTCATATATGCAACATATGTTTCAAAATATAGCAAAAAATGGCCATTTGTATGCATTTATCTTTAGCCAAATGTATTTTCAATTCAAATATATTAACTATTATTTTGTATTATAAGCCTTTATATGTTTCAGACTGAACCAACCATCAGTTTACCTTGCACTGGCCATTATTTAATTAAATATAATAAAAGATATAATTTCAAGAGTTCACACTTAGCTGATGATTGATTATAAAGCTTGTTTGGCATGCTGTCCCGGGACAGAGCCCTGAGCTCATAAGATCCTCAAGCCCAGGGCTCCCTCCCGTTTGGAAGGCGAGAGGAGAGTTTGAGCTCAGGTAGATCTCAAGAACTCCCCTGCAGGTAACTAATGAACAGATAGTGATTTCTATGAAAGGATAACTACTTACTAGGAGCACGTCTATGGTGCTGATTTGGATTAGTCAATTAACTTAAGTTGCATGTTTTTGGACGGTGGGAGAAAACCGGGGAACCTGGGGGAAACCCACATGAGCACGGGGAGAACGTGTAAACTCCGCACAGAAACTTCAGCTGGCTTGGTAAGGACTAGAACCAGTGACGTTCTTGCTGTGAGGCAACAGTGCTAACCACTGGGCCACCGTGCCACCCATCTAGAAAAGGAGGAAGAGTAGGGGTGGAAGGGGGATTCTTCAAAATGAAAATGGCTATGATATGGAACTTAGGGTATTTATAGAGGCTTAGGAATCGTCTGATTGGTGAATCATAAATTGAATAAAGCGGGACCAGCTGCAATCAATCATCTGCAAGTAATCTTCTTGAAATTAGTTTATAAATAAACTTCACAAAAGTTTAATTGCCCTTGTTATATGCAAAATATGCTAAAAAGTGGCTTTTAAACATCACATTTGCACTATTTTGTAATAAAATACAATGGTCATGGAGTCCATTTTTACAGTAATATTGGTTACCACATGTAAAATCATTCAGATGTTTTATTTCAAAACATGCATTTCTCCGATTTTGAGCATAAATAACTTTTAATATTTTATTGTCAAGTAGTTAATTGGTAATATTTGAAATAAATAACACTGACACATTTAATTATAAAGACATGTATGAAAAAAAATCCCCTCATGTGAATATTGCTCCTTAAATGGAAAAATTTATTTCAGGTCCTGCATCGGCCGTTTATTATTGTTGATAATGCAGTATCACTGAAATACTATATTCAATATGTTTGTTTTGTTGTTGCTGTTTTATTACATTATAATTAGGACCTATTCTCAATGTTGAACTTTTCAGTGTTTTTCATATTTAATATTTTCATGGCTTTCATATAGCTTTACAGTAAGTGAAAATTGATAGTCAGAGGTAGAATGTATCAGTGATAAATCATGTTTTTAAATGCTTTTAATGACAATAGCCCTCAAAATCAAGGAAATTCTAAGTTTCCTTAGCTATATATAAAGTCCAATTTGCACTGTTTATGCTTGTTTCTAATCTTAATTGGCTCATATTTCTCATTATACACTAAAAAATCCAAAACAAATCAAAATATGCAAAATATTTGGTCAAGTTCACCTTTTTTTCAAAAAGAAAAATGTGATCTACTCAAAATTAATATACTGAATACATTAAATATATTAAAACAAATTCTGAAGTTTTTTTTCATAGTTTTTTCCACAGATTCTAGTTATAAATCCTTGCTCTAAACAATAATATTCATTACTGAATTCCCAAACAGTATGCGAATTTCATATTGAATACAGTCATATTTCCAAAAGACCACAAGCCCAAAAGATCTAATGCTACTGATGTGAAGACACACAAAACAAACTCTCGGGGGAACAAAAGAAAGTTCAAAGCACCTTGAGGTAATTCAAATGTTTTCTTCTGTATCCTCTCCGCCAATTACTGGCTCTCCATTGCTGTGTGTAATTTCTTCAAAGGCATTACTGGAAAAAAAATTACAATGAGACTTTTTGAAATATGCCTTTGTTTATTCACAGTGGACTCATTTAAAATCCATTATTCCTCCCAGTTTCGCAGTCCTCTACTCTCTGTGTCTTCAATGTCACTAGCAAGTGTGACCAACCGAGAGACAAACATCATTAAAAACCCAGTACAAAATGAATATTTCAAACCAAAGCCTTCAAATTAGGGCCAACTATATCAGAGATTTGACATCAAAAACTGGCAGAGAAAGCTGCGGACAGACATCTCACGCTGGAGAGCAAATAGCTCTAGATCACAAATACAGATTAGCCGCATGCCGAGACTGCTGGTTGTTGCTAATTTTACTGAAGTCTTTACGGGAGTCTTTCTAAAGAGCAAAACTAAGCAGTGCAATATGTTTTCGAATATTAACGCTGTCATTATACCAACTTATTTGTTTTTACTAATATAAGTGGATTGAATATAAAACAATTAAGTTAACCCACCGCCCAAAAAAAACAACAACTCAAAAATAGTGTTGTTTCGACTTAAATAAGTAGTTTGAACAATCAACAAATGTCATTTTTTAAATGTTTCTTGCAGAATCTGAAAGGATTCGTTTAAGAGTTTGGTCTCTCTAACCCTGCGTTTCTGAAAGTTTGCTCTATTTGATTGGTTAAAAGGCCCAGAAGTTTTCTAATTAATCTAGCACATACAGTTAAAGTCAGAATTATTAGCCTCCCTGTTTATTTTTCTCCCTAATTTATGTTTAACGGAGATTTTTTCAACACATTTCTAAACATAACAGTTTTATTAACTCATTTCTAATAACTTTCTTTTATCTTTGCCATAAAGACGGTACATCATAGATTACTAGATATTTTTCAAGACACTTCTATACAGCTTAAAGTGAGTTTTAAAGGCTTAACTAGGTTAATTAGGTTCACTAGGCAGGTTAGGGTAATTAGGCAAGTCATTAGCGATGGTTTGTTCTGTAGACTATCGATAAAAAAATAGCTTAAAGGGGCTAATAGTTTTGACCCTATAATGGTCTTTAGAAAATTAAAAACTGCTTTTAATCTAGCTGAAATAAAACTACTAAGACTTTCTCCAGAAGAAAAAATATTATCAGACATACTGTGAACATTTCCTTGCTCTAATAAACATCATTTGGGAAATGTTTTAAAAAGAAAAAAAAAAGAAAGAAAATCAAAGGGGGGCTAATAATTCTGAATTCAACTGTATGTGTCAGAATAAATATACATTGCAGCTGCAACATGACTTCTTCCCAACGCATGACGATTTGTGTTGGGACAACATGAGGGAATTAAGTTAACTAACTAGTTTTTTACTCATTTAAGTGGATTGAACAAAAAACAATTAAGTTGTCCCAAAAAAAATCAAGAATAGGGTTGTTTTAACTCAGTTTAAATAAGTAGTTTGATCAAACTGCAAATGTTATTTTTTTAGTGTTTCTTACAGCGTCTGAAATGGTTTGCTCTGGAATTTAGTCATTTTAAACCCTGCCTCTCTGAAAGTCTGCTCTGCTCTGATTGGTTAAAAGACACAGTAATTTTCTGACTAGCACATACAGTATGTGTCAGAAGTGAAACTTCCATCCCCATAGTGGAATATCAGCTGTTCCTAAGCACTCTTATCCCATCAGCGTTAAAGAGAAAAGATGGAGTCATTTCATCAATTACTGTATATTAAAGATGTGTAATTAACAGAGGAAAAAGTTGATGAATAATTTTGAGCGGACAATACACATTTGATGTACATTGTACTCAGTATGATTATAGTCACTTTTGAATTCATTACCACTAACCAAAAAAGGAGGAGCATTTCTATTTTGTGTTTGTTTGTTTTTTATTATAGATACATATCCTTTTTATGGTCCCACTTTATATTAAGTGGCCTTTACTACTGTATGTACTGTATATTAATAGAATGTGCTGTACTTACTGTGTTCACAATGTATTGCAGAACACTTCTGGTGCTCTTGAGGAGGGATACAGGTAGGGTTAGGGATGAGTTTGGTGGGATGGGTAGGTTTAAGAGTGGGTTAAGGTGTAAGGGATGGTCAAAAGTGTAATTACAAATGTCATAACAGAAATTAATTACACCAAAGTTCCTGAAAATAGGTCAAGGTGCTCCAGGATTGGCTATCACAGTCACCAGACATGAACATTATTGAGCATATCTGGGGTAAGATGAAGGAGGAGGCATTAAAGATGAATTCAAAGAATCTTGATATGTCATAACATTGGGAGTTATGCAAGAGGCTCATGGGAGTCATACACAATATTAATTTTTCTTCCACTGCACCATGACTTTGTATTCTATACTGTACATTATTTCTGTTAAGTGACAAGACTTTTGTCTATACGAAGTCAGACCTTACCGGGTAACACTTTATTTCGATGGTCCATTTGAGTATTAGTAGACTTGTCTACTTAATATCTGTTGATACTGACATTCAACAGACTATAAGAAACTTTGCAAGTACATGTCAACTTACACTAACCCTACCCCTAACCCCGACCTAACAGTCTACTTATAATCTAATGAGAATTAGTTGCAATGTAACTTAAACTCAACAAACGGACCATCAAAATAAAGAGTGACCCCTTACTGTCCTAGTTAAATAATTAAAAATCAAGGCATGATCATATTTTATTTTGGAAAGATGAGAATAATCTAGATCATGGGTCTCAAACTCAATTCCTGGAGGGCCGCAGCTTTGTACATTTTTGCTCCTACCCTGATAAAACACAGCTGATGCAACTAATCAAGGTGTTCGAGACTCCTTTAAACAACTTGATTATTTGGATCGGCTGTGTTTGATAAGGGTCAGAGCAAAACTGTGCAGAAATGCAAGCCTCCAGGAACTAAGTTTGAGACCCATGATCTCAAGGCCTTTGCCTTTTATATAGACCATTTCAATGTGGTGATATCATTGGCCCATGAACATCTCCTGCTTGTTATCAAACGATTTCATATCTGTAAGCAATTCAATCACAACCTAATGTTAAAACAGCTATCATAACATTATTTATCAATATGTAGCTCTTTTTGGATTCTAAGAAGCTATAGAAATTAAAATTGTAAAACAGGAAGAGGGACAGTTGATTTTGTTTACATCCCTTAAAATGGTCTGTAAGCCACTTCTGATACCAAATGATCAACTAGAAGTCAAGTTGTTATTTGTTGTTTCAAAAACTAGATTAAACGACAAGACTTTTGTCAGGTAGTCTAACATTATTAAAATATTAGTTATTTATTTATCCAGAGAGCTGAAAGCTGATTTATTGTCAATATAAAAATAATGAAATTTAAACAAAGCAAATCATTTGGTTGATCTATAAAACATGTCTACAGCCATGTGGATTATGTTTAACATTCGAAAAATTGCCTGACAGTAAACAAGCAGAAAACCAGATTAGAGAAACATATGCATTTGTACGTACAGCTTGCGATTGTGTAAATCCATCAAAGCAGCTCAAAAGAGTGTCATTCTCTTGGCGTGTCATTACTTTTCAGTTTTTCACAATAATCATGAATTATGCATAGCAACTAGACGCAGTGTAAATATTGTTCTATTGCAAATGCATGAGATGGTATACTTTAATCTTAATTAGACGTGAAGCGATCTATATCTGATTCATGAATAACCTTTTGCCTTTTCTTAGCACATTAGCTCAGACCTGCATTGAAGAGCAGCAGAAGAATGACCTTAATTTATAAGAAATATCATCCTTGTGAAAAGTACAGCATGAGGTGTCGTCATAGAGTCTAGCGTACAGACACCACATAATAAATTGTCTATTCGTCCGCTACATAACTGGATAGTTAATTAGAGAACGTCCTTGCCTGAGTGAGTACATAGTACATGGCAATAAATTGT
>CAIGQQ010036011.1:4553833-4574893 GCA_903798035.1 Danio albolineatus
ATGCTGGCATATAGCTAAGAGCTTTCTTATGGGAGAAACGCATTATATTTCATTACCTGCGACTCGTTTGTGTTCTGACCACACGTGCTTGGTTGTACACTATATCAATAAAGTGTTTAGTCTGTTGAAAACACTGTTGTAATACATCAAGCCACTCAACATAGTTTTTAAGACGTTTTTCAACAGAAAGAAAGTGCGGATTACATCCAAATACTTCAGATATAGTCTGTGTTAGTAAATGCAAGGCGATTTAGCAAATCCAGGCAGAACACTGTATGACAACGCTTCAGGTGACGATTTTATAGACTACAGCTGATCAATCTGTCAGATTCTGGAGTGCATTAGAGTTCAGAAGAACATTATAAATAATAAATTATCCTAAATAAAGCAATTACACTTATAGAGATGGTGTATAAGTATATAATTTCCCTCACCTGGGAAACGGAGGCCACGTGAATGGTTTGTGAGCACAATTAAGCGCACACAGCATGCCATATTATCTGATAATGGTAGGAAATAATTCCAAAAGGCAACTGACTGTGTAAAGCCACATAAAACAACACAAAAATAAGATGAATCAGGCGGAATCAGCTGAGGTGACGTGACGGCGACCAGCGCGACTAGCTGTCACTCAAGTGGCCACGCCCTTAATTATGCAAACTTAATTTAGCTTAATATAAAGGAAACGGATGAGTTATAAAAAAAATTCACCCCCCTCACAGTTGTCATGAAGGGTAATATAAGCTATATGAACCAAAATCGTTCTTTGTACCAGGCTGTAAACACCTTTTTTTTCTGCTGTAAAATTGGCCATTTCACCAGTGGGCTCATTGGAGATTTGCTCTATTATGGAGCCAGGACAGCCAGGACTAGCGGAATTTTCAATGAATTGCAAGTTTAAGTTACTTCCGTATTGGCTTCCAGAGGGAGAGCGGGAGGTTGCCGCTTGGTTTAAACGCACAGCAGCAAATTGATCATTTGAATGGATGAAGATGTCGGTCTCATGCAAAAGAAAACTTGATGAAGAGAATAGACAGTTCAAAGTTGAATGGACTGATAAGTATGGTTTATTTTGCCACAAGCCAGCACAAAACCCCTTTGCTTGATTTGTAATAATGAGACAATTGGAGCTGTAAAGAGTGAAAATGTGAAACACCACTATGAAGTGAAACAGTATCCACAAAATTACCACAAGTAAAACTACAGTACCTAAAGTTTTCTTTACACACCTTTTGTATTTTACACCTGGTGCAGATAAAATCTGAGGTGCATGCAATGCTTTTTAATGCCCACACCTAACCCTTCGAACTGTTGACTGACTAGTAATTTATTTATCATGTTGGAATAAAGAGTAGATTAAATTACAGAGAAAATTCTATTCTGTGGACACAGGAGAACTAACAGAGTTAGTGGCACCATCTAGCGGTGGTGTGTGGATCTGTTCCAACATTGACGTACAAAGTATAAACCTATTAAATATTACGTAGGTCACTATTAAACTGCTAAACATTTAAACTTAGAAAACAAAAAATGAGACTTGAATTGTTTGGCCAAGAACAAATATTTATTTAAATAATATGATTTATTGTTATTTTAGAATTTATATTTCTGTACATATATGTGATGTCTCGTCTTCCTGCTTTTTTGTTCTCGGCTGATCACATGCCTGATATAGCTAGACACAGTAAAAACAAAGTAATAGTCATATGACAGCAAAGCTACTGCTCTTTGAAATGTTTACAAAATGTAGATGAAGGATGGTGTGCTTTTTTACACACAGACCTGTGCACTGAAAAACGCTAAATCAATCTTAAAAACACCTTACAGAGACACATTATTGTCAAATCAATAATCTGCAGACCTTTCTGCTTCTTCGATTGCCTGTCTAAGCAGTGTTTATCATGAGTACACAAAAATTAAGATGCACTGTCCAGGGTACGGTGGCATCTGTACAGCTCTGGCCATAGAGGTGAAGCAGCCGGGTTTGGGTTTTGCTGGCTGAGCAACTTCTATTACAACATGGAGGCCCCAGAGGAACACGAGAAGCTCATACAGTGCAGCACAATGTCCAGTTTCAGCGCTGGCTTCATTACTCATTTGGAAGAACCAGACCTAAAATAGATGCAGGCAACTTAAGGGCACTAACATTGCTCATCTGAGGACATAATCACCTCAGCAACTTACGTGTGTTTTGAATTTGATATGCTAATTCATCGATGGATTTGGATTTCTGCCTTGCAATCCGGATCAACATTTATCCTTTTCTCGTTATTTTATTAATATGATTATTTCAATGAGTATTTAACTTTGAAATGATGTTGAATAATGAATACATTAACACACTGCTTAATGTAAAAATGTCCAGTGTCCTTGCACCTTTCTTTGTCTGTCTATTTTAACTTTTTATTTTCAGGAGCCACGAAACAAAGTCATAGGTCATGGAGACCTTTTGAGAGGAACTGTTGAGTCTGATGAATGGGAACAACTGTTTCTATTGTTATTGCTATGAGTTAATACTGTGTCTAGAGTGATTTTGCTATTTTTGTGGTTAATTCCTTTTTATGGTGTTTTCCTTTTTGTGCAAAATAGACTTTGTGTGTAGTAAGAATATAGCAGCCTGACTGCTGTTTATACCAGTTTTGAACTAGTTTGATAAGACAGCTAAGAGTACGAAGAAACAACCTTGGGTGTTTATAACAGACTGTCTCTTGTCTTGTGTGTATATCATACCTGTCAACATTGGGATGTGAAAATAAGGGATCTTTCCTAAAGTTTTATGCTCATTTAGGACAAAATTATTTGTGTTTGAAAAAAAAAAAACATCAAGATCGACATCTTTAGCTGTTATTATTATTAATTATGTGTATATGTCTGTTCAAACACACACACAAAACCCACTATGGTCTTTCGCACTGCTTCTAATCGAGTGTACAGAATCCGTTTGGGAAACAGCGTCTGTTTATCACTACGGACGCGTCAGCTGAAAGTTCCGCACCACTTTATGACTGTTTTGAGGATTGTATAGGAGGAGCGACGGCATCTGTAATGAAAAGGAAAGGGAATCCCGCGGTTTTTATGTTTATTTCAGAGTGTTTCGTGCCTTAATAAAATGAAAGCACAGACAGATTCCAACAGATTTAAGAGCAAGGGCGGCTCCTTGTGGTTGGGCGGTATGGGCTGCGTTTAGGGAGGATCGGCTCTTTAATGTTTATTGACACCCGTCGGAGAACGACTTAAAATACGGGAGAAATACGGGAAAATACATTTACGGGATGATAGCGGGATAGAACTGTAAAATACGGGAGAATCCCGGGAAATACGGGAGGGTTGACGTATGGTGTACTGTATATGCATCCGATGGGTCAGTTCTACAGGTCTGAGACCCGCTTTAAATAGTCTATGGGCGACCTGGCCCAAGCCTCCTGTTGCCATCCCTATCTGGACTAAGATACGACCCCGCATTGACGTACATATTTAGAATATTTGTTTTATTGTTCTCCAATCGGAACCTGTTACCTGAATCAATCCCCTTTCAGGTCTTCCGTATAGAGCATAATTGCTGTATTGTTGACTCTTGCTCTTCTTCATCTGACAGACTGGTCATTTTTGGGTTCATTTTTAGTTGACAAATGTCTTGTCGTCAATCCCAGTTATAAGAGCAACAAATAATAACTTGACTTCTAGTTAATCGTTTGGAAAAGAGGCAGAAGATAAATTTTCCCGTGAACCATCTGTTGAAATCTTTCCCACTAATCACAAATACAGCAGAAGACCTATTGGGCGTGCATGGACCCAAGATTCTCACAGAAAGATAGGTCACAGAAATGGCTAGCCCAATCTACAGACATAAACATTATTGAGCATGCCTGGGGTAAGATGAAGGAGAAGGCATTGAAGATGAATCCAAAGATTCTTGATAACTCTGGGAGTCCTGCAAGAATGCCTTCTTTGCCATTCCAGACTTTATTAATAAGTTATTTGAGTCATTACAGAGATGTATGGATGTATGTATGGAGTTGTCCAAGCTTATATTAATTATTAATTATTATATTAAGCAATATTAATTCTTTTTCCACTGCACCATGACTTTATATTCTATACTGTACCTTAATTCTGTACAGTACAGTAATTAAATAATTTAAAATCAAGGCATGCTCATTTTTTTTTTGGTAAAATAATAAAATAGTAATCTAGAGGCCTTTGCCTTTCATATAAGCCACTTCTGATGCAAAAATTTCAACTAGATTTGTTGTTCATAAAACTTGGATTGGCAACAAGACTGTTGCCAGGTAGTGTATTTACATTCAGTGTTGTCTAGGCTTATAAAAACAAAATCATTAATTTGATGTGGGCAAATTAAATGATAACTCATCTTTGACCCATCAGTTTATAAACATTTATCCATCATGTTTAAATAAAGGGTAATTAAAATTAATAGTTCACCGCCAATGAATCACCCTTTACTAAAAAAAAACTCTAACAATTGACTTCCACAGTAGGAAAACAAATACTATGGATGTCAATGGGTAAAAGTTTGCAGCTTTCTTCAAAATATCAGAAGAAACAAAAAGAAAGAAACAGAAGAAATAAACTTTAAAGAAAGAGCCATATGAAGAAGAGTTAAATGGAGAATACAGTTTTATTTTTGGAGGAACTATCTCTTCTTTTGTAAATAAAAAATATATTAAAATAAAAAAACTAAACTAACTTAACTAAATTAAATAATTAACCCTTTAACAGGCATCATAACCACCTGGTTCACCTTTTATCCATAAGTTATCATTATTTTTTCAATTGCTTATTACTATTTATCAGAGTTGTGTCAGTTAATTATTTTCAAGTTAAAATTATTTAAGGAGTGCACCTTAAAGGGTTATTAATTAATCAAACTAACCAACTTTCTAAAACAACTGTTCTGACAATTAGCCTTAAAGACAACACAAAGAAGGAATATAAAATCAAACATAAATACAAAAACATAACATGACCACAGACTGATGACATGCATGAATCACTTTCATCCTGATTTGAAATCCAAAAACAGTTTTCCAGGACACAAAAGAGAAAGACATGCCTCGAAATCCAATAATACCATTGCCTTTAACACTCACATGTCCTAAAATACAGCCGTCTGGACATCAAACTCACCCATTAGTCTTCAGCAGAACCATTTAACCTACTGGTACACTAGAAATGTCAAGCATGTCTTTGTGTTCGCCTACAGTTACCATACACTGACTTACACCAATGAAAGGACGTCTCTCATTCACATTGATGCATCAGAGTCGCCAACATTTTTACTCTTGACCAAAAAGGTCATCGGCATCACTTTCGGCAAACCTGCACCCCTCCACCTTTTCATGCCCAAAGATATCTATCAAAATCCAGGCCGGCTTATCTCTTCCCAACACCATTCATTCCAGAGAGATCTGTCTCTTTAGTGTGAGGAAAATCCTCCCCATCAGGGGCTTTAAAAGCTCCTCCGTTCGCTTTCCTTAAGAAGAGAGACAGTTTTATCACGCCAATTCATCTTAGCGGTCCGTCTCTTACTGGTACCTTCACATCTAACACGAACAGAAAACACTCAACAGCTAACAACTGCTAAAATAGGTCAGGCTTTTTGCCCTTATGTCTTTTTATAGAAACACAAAAGCCATTCTTACCGACTCAGCCTTTGTTTTCCTGCTTTTTTTTCCAGGAAAGATGCACTTTTCCACAGCAATAAAAGCATGCATTTTTCAAACCTGTAAACCGCTTTCATGAAGAAAAATGGGCTCGATGTGGTAATGGAGTTGGTTCTCAAAGCATCGCAGTTCCCTTTTCCCCTGCTAAGGGTGCAGGTCTTGAATTAATAAGCTTTGGAGAGCACTTGTAATGAGAGGTGAGCGAGTGTAGAGTTTATATCAAAGGCCACTTTGTCTGTCTGTACTGTCGGATTTCAGCAGCATTTGAATTCAATGGGAGTTATAGAGGGAAAAAACACAACAGGATGAGTATCTGTGTTTCCAAACACCACAGAGGATGCCCTGAACAAACAGAAATATGATCAAAATTCTGGTCTTTCATGGTTGCTTTAACATAACTCAATGAAGGTTTACAGTGAATGATTCCTTTAACTAGGTGAAATGATTATGCTAAAAATTATTTCCAAAAAAGTCTTCATAGAAGTATCACATTCTGGTGTTTTTTACAAAATTGTGCATATTCTTTCCAGTATATATTTATTTTTTTGTTTGTTTGTTTGTTTGTTTGTTTGGATGCGCAGTCAAAAATCTACTTGGAATATTTGTACACACTTTGTGTCCTTCAAACCAGAGTTGTTATTGGAAACTAAAATCAAAAATCCTTTATTACAAAGAAATAAAAGAACATAAATATTAATGATAAAACAAAATTATTAACTACAACTAAACTAAAATTGTTAAATTAATCATCTTTTTTTCGGCTTAGTCCCTTTATTCATCAGAGGTTGACACAGTGGAATGAAGCGCTAACTTATCCGGCATTACACAGCGGATGTCCTTCCAGCAGCAACCCAACACTGGCAAACATACAGTTTGGCCAATTTAGCTAACCCAATTTATGCAAACTCTATACAGAAATGCCAACTGACCCAGCCGGGGCTCATACCAGCGACCTTCTTGCCGTGAGGTGATCGTGCTACCCACTGCTCCACTACGAACATCTTTGAAACACCTCTATGCGCAGACATTCTGTCTGAATGGGGAAGCATCAAATTCTCCAAAACTGTTTGCCAAGCTTACGATTACATTACATATTTGGAATCACCAATAAAAGTGAAAAACAATTGTCCCATAAGTTTAGTTTTTAAACATTAAAACAAACACAATCTGCATTTTTCAGGTTGCCCAAGCTAACTCGAAAGAAACAAGATCACGACACCAACCTAATTTGTGGCCATGCTACACATTATCATCCTCTGAATAATTAGTATTATTATAATTATTGTCTGATCGCGCTGGTCTTCTGAAGTAATTCCCAACTTGAACTTGATGGCAAATCCACTCCAGAAATGACAGCGACTTTTTGTTTTCAAGTTTGTGGGGCGTTAGTTGTCATGTGATGTGTGTTTGACAGGACAAACTGTACCTCGTGTTCGTTTCATACAGATTACAATATAAAAAATACTTTTGTTTTCAAGTGTAGCTGGTTCATTTAAAAGCACAGATTTCAAGCTTTATGTGGATATATGTCTTATGTCTGTGAAGCAAATATTCTCTGATATTCCAGTGCGTTTAACAAAAACTGTGGTAAAAGCACACATCCGGTCCGAGCTTTTCCCCCGAAGAAACATCAGTCTTTATCAATCGATGATTTGTGCCTGTACTAGTAAGCGGGGCATGTCGTGTGTATTCTATAGTCTTTGAACATACAACTGTAGACAACAAAACAACACATGTTTAAATAGTCTTATTAGCTAAACACACATTATAAATTGTAACTACAGTAAAATTATTATTTTATTCTTAAAGCTTAAATTCTTAAATCTAAACTATATTTTAATACCTGTTTGGATAAATTACAAGCAAAAAATGCAAAACATATCATATATTTAGAGGTGTGAACCTACAGTGGTCTCACAGTTAGGTATAATAATCATGCCATCGATCATGCATTGCGGTGCACCAAAGAAACAATTAATTTTGACAACCCTAATATTTATTAGCAGTTATAATAATAGCAGCAATGATAAATATATTAGAAAAATAAGGTCTTCACAGAAGTCTTTTTAAGGTCTACATGAAGGTCTACATGAAGGTCTACATCCCCTTCAGGAGCCTCTGATCAGGGTGAGAGCACATAGGGTGGTGCCATAGCAGAGAGGCTATAAGTTATTTTCCAAAACCTTTTCATTTCATGTTCCTCGCTGGAAAAATGATCTTCCCCCATTCCCACTCAGTCTGCAAATACAAAACCACCTATAAGAAGCACTCTCTCTCTCTCTCTCTCTCTCTCTCTCTCTCTCTCTCTCTCTCTCTCTCTCGAAAGAAAAAAAACCTCTCACTATAGTACTAAATTCTCGGTGCACAAACAAGTTACTTCGAATAACCAGTCCTTCTTGTATGTATTGCCTCTTCTTGCTGAATCGCTGAATGCCTCCTCAATTGTAAGTCACTTTGGGACAGTGTCTGTTAAATGACAATGTAAATGTATAGTAGCAAATAGTTCTCATTGTAACAACAGCTCCTTATATGTAACTACAGAAAAGGTTCAAATGGAGTCCATTTTTGTCTGTGTTTTGTTCAAAAGGAAGGGTCAAATGGTGTTCTCAAATGGAAAAGTTCAAATGAAGTCGTAATTGAAATAAAGCTGTTATCACAAAACAGGCTCTGGTTTGTACAAGGATACTGTTGCAGCTTTACAGAAATGGAAAAAAATACAACTAGCTTGACTTCTTTGTGCCACATGACTCATCCGTGAATGAATCCGGTCTAAATAAGAGATTCTTATCATACAGCACACAGAGCACTTCAGAAAGAGAGGCATGGCCTTTAACACTCGCTATGTCCTCAAACATGGCAGTCTGGACACCAAACTCACCCGCCGCACTTTAGAGAAGCTATTAAACCTTCTCCTCCAGCTTAAATGCCAAGTACGTCTTTGTGTTTGCCAGCTGTATAGTGTTGACCACATCATCTTGACTTACAGCAATAAAGTGAAGTCAACCTGTCGTCTAGCACTCTTTAAGTGGATCCCCAACCTCATCTGCCTGAGGCGACGTCTACACTAATGCAGACATTTTCTAAAATGCATCCTTTTTTCCTCTACGTTTTGTCCATCTGTCAACACTGAGACAGCAGTTTTTGTCCTGTGAAAAGCTTTTTGAAGACGCTCTCCCTCCCAAGAGATAAATGCGAAAAGATTTTTGGGGTTGTGGTGTGTGAAGTGTGAAAAGTGAGGTATTTGAAAAGAATGATGCAGGTTTAGCTGGGATGTATGCAATATTCTACCAGCATCACTCCACCTTTGGCATTTCTCACAGCGATGGTCATGGTAGAGGCATCTGTGTTACTCGTTGATTTAAGAGTTTAAGGCGAGAATGTGGTTGTTTTGACAAATGGCAGTGTTTTTTGTTTTTTTTTAATCTAGCTTATTGAAACAAATTACATACTGGTACAAAATAAATTAATAGGTTTTGTAAAAACAAAACAAAACAGAACAAAACAAAGAACATAACAAAGTAAAAAATATATAACAAAACCACACAACATAAAGTAAAAAATATAAAACAAAACCACACAACAAAATATAACAATGCATAACATGACAAAAAACATAAGATAAAAATAAAATATGTAAAGAAAAAAAACACACACAACACATGACATAACATAAAAAATGACAAAAGAGCACATAACACAACACATAAAATAAAATAAAACCACAACACAAAATAACATAACATAACACAACATAACACAAGACATAACATAAAAAATATAAAACAAAACACAAAACAACAACAAAACATAACATAAAATCTAATAAAAATATAAAACAACACAAAACATTAAATAAAATACTAAATACTAAACAACACAACACAAACAACAAAACAAAACACAACACAAATAATAAAAGGAAAAATATAAAACAAAAACAAAAAATAAAACAAAACAAAACAAAACATAACTTAAAATAAAATAAAATGAAAAATATAAAAAACACAAAACAAATCCTTTATTAATATTATTGATGATGAATGATTAGTATATATATATAAAAAAAACAACATCAGTGTACACTTTACTGTATAAACAGAGAAAATTGGATTGTAAGCTATACCTGAAAAAAAAAAAGTGTCTTCTGTTTGTAATTTTATTGATGCATTCTATGGATGAGCAATATAACCAATGAGTCATTTTAGCTCACTGTAGCGATATATTGACAATACAGTTCTTTTAATAGGTTGTTGTTCCAGAAACTCAACAAAGATTTTATAAGGCTTATAATGAATACACTTAAATAATGAAAAAGACCTGCGTTTTTCTTGTAAAACATAGTAGGGGATGCACAATTGTTATATTTTTGCTGATATTTTCAAACTCCTTTTGGCTACATTGTAAAAAAAAAAAACTGGGTTTCACACAATTCCTTCATGTTGACCCAACACAAACCAATTAAGTTATATTAATATATTATTTTATAGATGGAAGGGGACTGAATATAAAACAATTAAGTACTACTCTTAAGAATTGTGTCGTTTCAACTCATTTTAACACAGGTATAACAAAAAAAATGGGTTCCACACAATCAATTTGTGTTGCAACAACAAGTTAAGTTAACTTATTTGTTTTTACAAATTTAAGTGGATTGAACAATTAAGTTGTCCCCAAAAAATCAAGAATTGTGTTGTTTCAGCTAATTTAAAATAAGTATTAATAAGTTACAGAAGTTTTTTTTTCGTTTGAGTGTGTGCAACTGGCCCCATATATAATTTAATTTAATCCTAAATCTTACCAGTATATTTCCAATACCTTTTGGACTAAATTTCAAGGAACTGTTTTAGCACTAATTAGTGAAGACATGATCTAGTTAGATCCAATCACACTGATTTCTTAAAGCGTTGAATAATTTTTTCAAAAGTGAACAAATCCAAATTACAATAACTACGTAACATATTGGAGACCTGCTTTGAAAAAAAAAATGTATTGATGAGTATTCCAGTTTTTTCCTATGACAAATACTGCAGACAGCAAACACAGGCTTAATGTGAAAACCTAAACATTTCTAGAGAGCGTGAATTATGCAGCCAGAGCTACGTCTGGCTGCATTTTGTCTTTAAAACGAACACTACACGGTGGTATGATGCTGTTACTTTTCACACTACCAGCTGATCGATCACCTGCATGAATGTGGATGTCTATATAAATAAAGGCCCAGGTGCTTATACTTTGGCGGACTGAAGATGCAGAGAGGAGTTGACTGCTATGACAGGGGTTCAAGTCGGTGCCAGAAAGCAGGTAAAACAAAAACAAAAGGCAAAAAATTAAATAAACTAAATAAAAAGTAAATATCAGGGTGAGAACATGGTAAGGACTGGAAACGGTAGGAATTTATAAAAAAAAATTTTTAATCAGACAAACACAAGGGCTTTTCTTTTTCTGGATTTCTTTTAGAAAACCGTGTCGGTTGGGTTAAGGGAAGGTGGTTGGCGGGTCAGTCGGTGCTTTTGTAAGCACTACCGTTAGCATTTACGAAAGGCAGTGGGTGGGAGCTATCGGTCAGTTGGTCAGTCAGTCAATCGACAGTGGCCTCTGGTTAATTTACGGGAGAAGAGCAGAAATTTGAGATCTGAAAAATCATACAAAATCGGCCTCTGGCGGATTCGCAAAAACAAAAACAAAAAAATAAATAAATAAAAAAACATACCACCTGGGTCATATTTCATGCTGTCCAGAAATGTATACAGAGGTAAGTATCAATAATGAGCCTGGGTTGCAATAGACACACTTGTCACTTAAATGGCAAATAGTGCTTAATGGCAAGTGGAGTACAAATTTGACAGTACATATATGCAATCTTGGAACAACAAGAAAAAAATGAAGTATACTTTGGCCAGTTTGAACAGTTTCAGTGTGAAAGGGTTTGTAAATGTTAGTGTGGATGAACATTTTGACATGTACTGTACGTCTTCAACCGTATCCAAAATAATGTTTAATTATAATTGTAGAAACAAATCTCTGCCATATAACATTCATTTAAACATTCATTTGCTATAATGAAATATTAATGGTGTTATTATCTAAACTTCAAAACGATGCCAACATTTTCCTGCAACATTTACATAAAAAAGCTGTCTAAACCATAAGAGGCTAATACTTGTGATGCAGATAGCTTCATTGACTTTAATGGGAGTGCTTTAGTTTTGTTGCCTCCCGTCATGCTGCTTACTTGTGCTGTGGAGTGGCTGCTCTTGTTCCGAGACCTCATCATTTACAAATTATGCACTGATGTCTAGTAACGTTGTCGGCTTTGAGCACTAATAAATACTTGATTTCATTTTCTGCTGAATTTCCTAATCTGAAATGCACAAGCACCACAATCTCTTAAATAAATATTGATGTAAGTAGCAACTCTGCAGGGCTAAGCACATCAGCAGCTGTTGTCAGGAATTGTGGTGAAAATTTAATAAAGACTGTACGAGCGAGTACTGTAGCAAAAAAGGTAGAAAAAAAAAACAGTGAAGGGAAAAATTTACAAAAATAGCATGTCTTTGCTCACATTGTAAATATAAATTTATGTAAGTGTAATAAAATGCTGCTTTAAATTGTAGCTATTTCATTTATATATTACATTTACCGTGGGGAAAAAAAGTATTAACCACAGCATGTTTTTTCCTGAGAAAAATATTGATATGTTGACCTGAAATTTAATTAGATTTTGGTAAAAACCCAAACATTAAAACAAAAACTACTGAAATATATTTAATACTTTATAATAGGAGAATGAAGTTTGCTCGGGTTCAACAGAGTGTAAAAATCTTGATGGTTCAGAGGGTCTCGTCTATAAAATCAGATCTTTAATTTGTGTTTTCTATTGAATTCGAGTCAGGTGATTGGCTGGGCCATTCTACAGCTTGATTTTCTTTTTCTGAAAGCATTTGAGAGTTTCCTTGGCTGTGTTTTGGTTCATTGTCTTGCCGAAACGTCCACTCTGCTTTCATCTTCATCATCCTGATAATGTAGATGTTGGACTGATGCAGCTGCATTTAAAATGATGACGGGCAGAGGGTTGCTGAATAACTACTGAGAGATTTATCTGCTGTCTGCGTTTTCACTGCCTTCTACACCTCCCTTTCTTTATGTGTTCATTACTTTTTCTTTTTTTGCATAAATCATATAAGCTCCATATAAATACAGTAATTATACATACAATATCTAGCCATAATTGTTTATAATATTTGCAATACCAAAAACCAATCTCCATTACACTGTTTGCAAATGTGTATTCTAGCACAGAGGTTGCAATTTAAAAGAAAAACATTAACTTTAATTAATTAAAGGAATTTAATTGGAAATTAATTTGGAATTGTTGCTATTAATATTATTTCACTGTTTCAGCATTTGAGAAGAGCTTTTAAAGATTTGCTATCATGTATATAAAAAATAAAATAAAACACAGAAAGTCTAAAAAAGAAAACACCAAAAAAAAAGCCAAAGCAAGGCAAACACTACCAGATTACTATTGTATAATTACAGCACTACAACATACAAAACAGAGATATGAACTTAGAAAGTCTCTTACCTGTTTTATAATGATTTGATCAGCTGTAAGCTGCAAGCTCTAAGATCTCATTATGCAGTCTCCGTCGCCTCCTTGTTGCAGAATGTCAGCTTTGCTCTGTCTTTGCTCTGCTCAGTATGACAGGCAGATGGATGCAGATGCGCTGGATCTCTGAAATTACAAATATAGGCACTGTCCTTATAAATAAACTGCATAGTTGCAATCTATCCAATATATACTTGTTTTGTATAGTTTTGTTTTTATGTTTGTGTTTGTATTACATATATACCTAATAAATATGTAAAATACACAAACATACATTGTCAACTTTTATTTTGGATGCAATTAATCACAATGAATCTTTTCTCAATGCTAAGCATTTTTAAAAGAGGTTTGTCAAGAACAAATTAGTTAATTGTTTATTTCATATAATCATAATTATAAGCTCTAGGGATTGTAACTCTGAAGTTAAAAACTTTGGGTCCTATCTATCAAATTAAGAATGCTTTTTAAAGATTTCCCCAATACTCTCTTTTATATTCACTTCAGAATCGATCCTCAGACCGAAGCCACCATCTATATGTTACTTGCTTTCTCCTCAGACCACAGGAGAAGATGCATGGTTTCTTTTAAAAGCCTCTTCTCCAACAATCCAGCAGGGAAAGCTACAGAGTTTGACACATATGCTGTAACACTTGGCTTTCATTCGGCCGGGTGAAAACACGGGTGTGAAGCGTCAGAAAGAATCCTGTTATTGGAGTTGACGTGTCTGTTCCCTCCTGTTAACAGCTGGGTGATTTAATGATTCTTTCACTGCTGATCTCAGAGCAGCCACTGACTTTACCTTGATCTGCTCTGCTCTTCCAGAGCTTCGGCTTCCAGATCAAAGATCACGGACCTGTCATTAAAGCTTCAATTACACTAAAACTGCGCTCTTTCCAGACTTCAATGCCAATGCCCTTCTGTCCGTTGCCAATTTCCGCTTACAACATGAAAAGCTGGAAATGTATTTTCTCTTTGCTGATCAAATCCAGAAACACTTTGATCTTTTAACTGAACATTTCCAAATGTAAACCGCCTTCTCTGCCAACTGCTGCCCACTACCAAAAATACTAGAGGCCTTTAGCGTGGCCTAGATTTATTCTTTAAAAAAAAAAAAAAAATTCTTGTAGTGCTACATTTTATACTCGTAACACAATTTTGCCTTCATAAAATAATCACCAGTCATTTCAGCTGCAGCCTTGGTTTCCTAAGGGTGAGAAGTCAAAGATGTGTCATATAGTGGAAGAAAAGTCCAGAAAGGAGATATAGTTTCATGGACTCTTTTCACAAAAATGTTATGACGTGTTTTAACCGTCATCAGCATCTTAAATCCTTGACAGTTTTTATTTTTAGATTTAAAACGTATGTAAATTTATATGTATTATATCAAAATATTTACATATGTATTACAAAAAAATAATAATAATAACTACCGCTTATGCGAGGCGTTTAAAATGAAGAGTGAGGCAGGACAGTAAATTTGATGTTGTGCTGTCTTCTGGCTGCTGTTATTGGTTTCATACCTTTTTTTCCCCTGAAAGTCTTGATAGCACCATCGTCAAGTTCTTCTATTCTTTTAATCAGCACATAGGATTGTAAAAAAATTTAAAAATAAAATAAAAAAAACTGAAGGTTACCCATCTATAGAGTGGAGGAACTATGACGTCACCTTGTAGGCCATTTAGGTGCTAGCATAAAAATCCCCATAGGATTTTCCCATAGGCTTTTCGAAGTTTACAATTAATAAGCTCTGTGTTCAAACACTGTTCATTATACTTACACATTTTGTCCAGACGGATAATCCTCACACGAAAATACATCTTAAATGCAAACGCAAGAACTGAAAAGCTAACGTACAGTAAGGCTATAAACGGATTACAGTGCCTTCGGGGAGCTCGCCAGTGACGTCAGCACCACCCTGCTACGAACAACTTTTCGAGCTTATTGTTTAGAAATATGGTCCATGACAAAGGTGAGATCTCTCAGTTTATTATATTATAATCCACGCTATAAATTATAAACAAATAAATAAGCAAAAACCTATAGACCTACGTGCCTTTTGGATAATTTTTTTGTGGGAAATACATTTTGTTTTGCTTTACGGTTGTTGTAAAAGGTTTAAATCTATATTTATAAATGATGTGACAACAGTATAATCATAAGACATATTTAAATGTGTATAGCTCGCGTGCATACAGCCTACTTACCTTAGTAATACACGACAAAAATTAAGCGTAAGACTATCAAATACCTGCAAGTTCCATCATATACACAGAACAACATTCAATATTCTTTTTTTTGTCACAAAGTACAGCGAAAAGCAGCCCATACTGTCATGCTATACAAGTTAAGGAGTGCATTAGAGATCTGCCATGACTAAGTTGGGAATTATTTCAGAAAAACAGCGCAATCAAAAATGAGGTTGGTGCTGTGATATTGTTCCTTTTGAGTGTGCATTAGCTTGGGCAACATGAAGAAAAAAAAAAAAACGCTGATTTTGTTTTGTTTGAACGCTTAGAATCTAAACTTAAGAGACAGTTGATGTTTACTTTATTGTGGATTCCAAATATGCAATGTAATCATAAGCTTTGTAAACAATTTTGGAGAATTTGATGTTTTCCCATTCAAACAGAATGCCCAAACATTTCAAAAAGTTTCAAAGATAGCCGCCGAGTGCAATGACTTGACTTAAAGGGGCTTTGGCTATACTCCGGACAGAACGAAGAGAGAATTCAATACAGACCCACATCCATTTCTTATTTAAAGAACACTAATTGTGTGTAAAATGATAAAAAGTGTGAATTTAATACATCAAAAAATGCACGTTAAACTTATAATCTTGCTAATTTGTTTTGTCTTTTTTTGTACAATGAGATTAAACCAAATTAGAAGGGGTGAGGATGTCAGTTTCCAGACAAGAAAGCCCAACAAAAGAAATTTGAGTTTTCAAAGATGATTGGACAGAGGGGTTTTCGATCATTTTCCTCCAATCCAGCAAAAAAAACTATTCTGTTTGATTTGTAATAAGACTGTTTGAGTTGTGAAGTGTGGAAATGTCAAATGCCAGCATGAAGCAAAAGTTTAGTCAGCTGATGGATACAGACAGTGCCATTTCTCACATTAGATTGCTCTGTATTTTGCACCATGTTATTTTTGAGCTACCTCTAGTTGATTTTTTCCATTGCTGACACTTAAATTAAGTGTCACTTGTCATTTTGCTCTTGTTATTAATGCATTTTTAAATGGAAAAGGCATTCAATTTTGTCTGGTTGATTTATGTATATATGTTTATTAAAATTAAGTTTTGTAATAGCCATTTTCTCCAGACCATTGACACTGAAAAAAATCAGATTTGGACCTTTGAATTGAGACATCGAGAACCCATTGATATACTGTCAAATTATTTTTAACACAAAATGAGATACCTAGAAAAATGTTTGTAAATGCAAAGTTCTGGTTTCATTCAACTCACATTCTCAAGAATGTAATACAACAGAAGTAAACGGTCTGCTTCATTGTTATAACTTGTTGTTAATGTTGTTTTTAACAATCCAACAAAACAGTGCCACAATTATAGGCAGTCATTCTTTAAAAAGGCTTGAAAAGGAATAAATGTTCTCATTTTATATCACCATTTCATAATCTCTATTAAACTAAAAGTGCAGATCTGAGTCTAATTGCAAGATATAATTTCAGACAATGTCCAGCTAGAGGAGAATTACATCTATTGTTAACAGCGTACCAAATCATTTTGTGTGGTCCTTTCTTAGTTTGGGGAAATTATCAGAGCAGATCAGATTCGAAAGAAATAGCAAAAAACTGTGTAATCTTCTTTTTTTTTTTTACTCACTACCATGCTGTTCCAAAGCAGTATGTCTTGTCTCGTCTTGTGGGACGCAAAGGGAGGTATTCTGAAGACTGGTTTCTTTCTCACATCCAATTGCAATAAATGTGAGAGCTTTGAAGTTTGATAAAAAAACCAAAGTACCATAAAATTGACAAAAAATGTATGTGTACTATATTTTAAGGCTTGTGGAGTCACACAAACGTACTGTATGAGGAATAGACTGAAATTTACTGATAATCTTCCCCTCTAGTGAGCCGTCAAAACTGCTGAGTCACCGAGTCAAACTTATGAACAAATCAAAGAAGCTGATTTTGTGAACTGGATCAGTCAAATCATTTAAAAGAACTCGACTTCAAGGTTTGTTCACTGCAGGCAATGAGAACTAAGTTAGATGTCAGCATTTTGAGCAAATAACATCATGTATTTCAATGTCCGTGGCACAAAGCTATGGCACTCTCTTAAAAATAAAGGTTACAAAACAATAAGGTTTCACAACAATGCCACAGAATTACCTTTTTTTTTCAGAACCATGATGTGAAGTCGTGCATTCATGCCTTCGACATAATCTTTTGTGTATTTGACAGCTAATTCATTCATTTTCTTGTCGGCTTAGTCCCTTTATTAATAAGGGGTCGCCACAGCGGAATGATCCGCCAACTTATCCAGCATTTGTTTTATGCAGCGGATGCCCTTCCAGCCGCAACCCATCTCTGGGAAACATCCATACATTCTCATTCAGACACATACACTACTGACAATTTAGCTTACCCAAGTCACCTGTACCGCATATCTTTGGACTGTGGGGGAAACCCACACGAAAACGGGGAGAACATGCAAACTACACACAGAAATGCCAACTGACCCAGCCGCGGCTCGAACCAGCGACCTTCTTACTGTTAGGTGACAGCGCTACCTACTGCGCCACCGTGTCGCCTTGACAGCTAACGTGCAAATTAAATGTATTACTTATTCTAAACTTATAAAATTAAGTTTATTGCTTTCAAAACATGCGTGCTGTGTGATGGTAGTCTTTAGGGATGAAAAAACTAATTACATACTGGTTGAGAACCAATTTAAATACGTAACTATACAAATCGGTTAGGATTTGTCCATTTGTCCAAATCCACTTTTGCTATTTTAAGGATGCAAACATAGTGCATGGTCTAACAGTGCTGTGCTTATTCTCTTAATGAGTTGTGGGTGTGTTTAGAATGTAACGTGCATTAAACCAATCAAAGTCTCGTTTCCCACTCCCTTAAAGAGTCAGTTGCGTCGCACCATTGGCACATTTGCTATTTACATGGTGGACATTTTAAGTGGAAAAAACGTTTCACTAGCGAGAAAACAGTTTAACAGACCATCTGCAGTGTGAGGTTGAAGAAATCCTCTATAGGGTATATGTCAAACATCACGTGACCAAACTGGATGCCTGGGTAGAACACTTCCGCTTATCGGCATTTCATATGTGCCATCGGTTTGTTATTGAAAGTAGTAAGTAGTGGACATCTGTGATACTTAACTTTGGGAGTTCCTGGAGGCTTCTTGTATAAAACAACGACATATTAGCGGAGAGTGAAAAACTAGTGTTAGAAAACTAGAAAAACTGTTCTAGCCAGGTTGACACATTGCACATATTATATAACGTATAAAACACTACTTACTACTTTCAACAACAAACCGATGGCCCATATGAAATGGTGATGAGCGAAAGTGTTATACACAGGGATCCGGTTTGGTCATGTGACGTTCCACATATACCCTATTAGGCCTCTTCACTTTCAATCTACTATATTTTCATTCTTTACTTTCATGGATGAGGAAATGTTGTTGTACGCACTCCACTGAAGACATCCTTTAGCCTACATATTAAATTTTATTTGTTAAGCGCAAAGATGTTTTTCAAAACTATTTCTAAATTCTGTTTTAATCTCCAGCTAACGAATGAACAATAATAACGAAAAACGAAACTAGTTATATCCAAACACACATCCTATTCTTATGCCCCATATGGGGATGCATACGTCTCCAAAACCAGACAGGTTGACAAATCTAAACTTGTTTGTATTAAAACAAATAAAAAATAAAAAACACATAAAGAGAAAGTCCACAAAGTGGCACCATTTGCTATTTAAACAACGTGAAAATAAATGTTGCACTGGTCTGAAAATAGCAACAAATCACGCTAAACACGTCTTGCACCTTATTGCACCGGATGTATGATAGGGCCACTAGACAACAAAAAAAGTGTTAAAGTTTCTTCATGACAATAAACTTGCATACTGTAGAACAATTTATATTAATTCTGAATCATTTTTGAAGCTTTAAAATAATGAGAATCGCATTGTGGAAAAAGCAACAATCAGAAATCTTTCAGTCTCAAGTTTCTGTGATCCGTGTAAAAAAATGCTGCTATTTTCGAAGTAAAATAAACTTCTTAACTGCAAAAGGCAATAAATGATTCATCGTTTAACAAATGTCCTAGACCCATGGAATATTTTATTCAGACAACATGGTGATGAAGACAAATAAATGTTAAAAGATTAAATTTTGGTCATCTCAATTCAATTCATGTTTTTTACATAGCGCTTTTACAATGTAGATTGTGCCAAAGCAGCTTAACATAGAAGTTCTAGCAAACTGAAAGGGTGTTAGTCCAAATAAGAAAAAATAATATTTCAAAAATATATTTTTAACTAAACACTATTGAAACCCTCTGACTTCCACTGTATGAAAAATAAGTCAAAGTAAACTAAAACGGGTTGGTTTTATGTGTCTTTCTTTTGCAGCATTATTCTGCACCCCTCAAAGCTAATGATCATAATAGCACTTCAAGCAACTGACATCTGCTACTTTGGAATTACTCTGCATCCATTTCAAAGCAAAAATATGCAAACTAATTATAATTCCATGAGGGCGAGAGCAAGCAGAATTTGAAGTCTATCAGTAAATGAAAAGAAAGCCCTTGAAAAAATGGGTATGCAAAACCAACGTATGAATGAAAGAATGATGAGAGTACGCAAGTGAGACGGAAAACAATTTGAAGCATGTACAGAAACATTAAACATGTTTATCAGTCATTGTCTCCTCATGCCGTTCTATATGCAGAACGCTCAATTTAAAGGACACCTTGGGCACAAGAGACAGTCTTCTGATCATATCGTAATTCTGGGTGACATTTCCAAACTCGGACTGGTGATTTCTCTGTCTCAAGGCCCTACTTTCATTATGTCTGCAGAGCTGCCGGAGTCGAGCTGGTTTTATGAGTTTCATAATTCCCAGGTCTAACAGTGGCCTAGGGGTCCATAAATGTCTGTCTCTCCATCAGCTATGCTACGGGACAAGATCACCCACACTCTATTTCTCCATGCCAAAGCTGAAAAGAAACCTGATAGGGAGCAAAAACAACAATATAGATGCAAGTCTGACATTCCTGCCCTATTTTTCCAAACCACACTAGGCATTTTATCCTGCCTGCCTTAAATTTGTGGTAATAATGTGCCGTTCTCCTCTGAGAATACTCTTGAAAGGTGAAGTCGAGAGAGGTCAGTCCATCAGCAATAACCTGAAACCGCTACTTGGGCTAAATGAGCGATATCGCTAAACACGTTCCGGATTGCACTGAGAACTGGCCTTGTCAGAGCGCATTTGCTCTTACATTTTTTTCCTTTTCACTTTTTCACTCAGCAGGATAAATTGACAGCGACTAAACTAAAGGTCATCCGCAAAATTGTCTCAGCAATATAGGCGCTTTCCATTCCTCCATTCCACCCATAAAAAGCCAAGACAGGTTGTTTATGCCGACACAAATTCTAAATGATGGCTTTACGACAAGCTTCATAAAGAGAACTGGGTCCCGAGTTCATCGATTTACGCATTTGCTTATTCATTTTGGACATTATGCGTCCATCCCTCGGCTTCTCGCC
>CAIGQQ010036011.1:4610308-4631409 GCA_903798035.1 Danio albolineatus
CAGTATTTTAATAAGTACTGTATGTTTCATTTTTATATAAATACACAGTTGAAAGCAACATAAGCCCTCCTGTGAAATGTGAATTCTTTATTAAATATGTCTCAAGTAATGTTTAACGGCAAGGAAATATTCACAGTATTTCCTAAAATATTTTTTTTTTCTCGTGGAGAAAGTCTTGTTTGTTTAGCTTGGCAGGATTAAAAACAGTTTAACCTGTTCAAAAATTACTTTAGGGAGTCAATATTGTTAGTGTCTAAACAGCACAAGTTTAAAGGTCAATAAACATGTAAGAGTACATAAGAACAAAAAAAAGTATGACACAGTATGACCTGTTTCTTACACAAAGCTGTTATTTGGTTTGAAATAGTCAAAATATAGTCTATGAATGATATGGACAACTTTTATGTCACATGTACATAACAACAACGTGCTAAATGTGGAAAAGCATATCTGTTATGTTATGGAAACGTTGCGGTTAAGTACTTGCACATGCCAATAAAGCAAATTTTAATTTCTGCTTTTTACAAAAGTTACCTTTTTGTCGTTTACACGGATTCAATAACAATAGTGTTTTCCAAAACATGCACTTTGAAAACCATTTTCAAAGATTTGGGTTTTCAGACCAAGCACAAGATGTTTTTGAGTTTTAGATGAAAATTTTACTTGTACTAATTACTGTTTTCATCATGTAATTAATATAATGGGCTGCAATTTGTAAGGAATTATCCAGCACTTATTTAAACGATATACTTAAAGTCACCATGAAACAGAAGTTACGTTTTAAGTGTCCTTTTTTCCCCTCTATCATGATGTGAATCCACTTGAAACTGTCTTGAAATTAGGGGAAAAAAGAACAGTGCATGCTTTCGTCCTTTGGGAACCAACTGGATTGTTTTTATTATAGATGTTGCCGGCAAAACGAAAGAAGGTTGACGATTGGATGAAGGCAGAGCAGAAATGAGACACGCCCTGATAGCCCCGCCCAAAATACATTACATGTGACCAGAAGTGAAGATACGTCATTTCGAGGTGGGAGGGCAGGTTAGGGTATTTGATTAAAGATTTTGAGGGCAAATTAATTTTTACAAAATAATCATGTGCACAGATACATTGTTTACAGACCATTTCATTGTGATGTCACTGGCCCATGATCATAGGAAATACATATGAAATACCATACATTAGGTCCGCTGTTATTGTTTACACTACTATATGCATATAAGAAGAATGGTGACACGGTGGCGCAGTAGGTAGTGCTGTCGCCTCACAGCAAGAAGGTCGCTGGTTTGAGCCTAGGCTGGGTCAGACATTTCTGTGTGGAGTTTGCACGTTCTCCCCGTGTTCGCGTGGGTTTCCTCCGGGTGCTCCGGTTGCCCTCACAGTCCAAAGATATGCAGTACCGATGAATTGGGTAGGCTAAATAGTCCGTAGCATATGTGTGTTAATGAGAATGTATGGATGTTTCCCAGACATGGGCTGCGTAAAACAAATGCTGGATAAGTTGGTGGTTCATTCCGCTGTGGTGACCCCAGATTAATAAAGGGACTAAGCCGAAAAGAAAATGAAGAGTACATTATGGTCCCGTATACACTGCCAGTTAAATCAAACCCAATTCCGATTTTTTGCTCATAGATCGGATCTGTTCTATGATCGTGTAAACACGGAAAAACACATGCATTCGGATATTCAGAGATCAGTTTTAGGCCTCCTTCATATGTGGAAATAAATCAGATATAAATCGGATATGTGACAATGCGACTGTCATGTAAACAGTCAGATCGGATTTATTGAGGCATTCTGTTTTGTACGTCATTAAACTTGCGACAATGTGGTACTTCTCTGGGGTTTAATGACGTAGAAGGAAAAGCGTGTGTAGAGACGCCGATGCAGAAAACAACAACAACAACAACAACAGAGGAAACATGGAAAGTGGTCAGTGGTCGACAGCAGAAGTTACCTGCCTTCTTGCCCTGTGGAGAGATGAGGCAGTGGAGGACACTATATATAAACCATAGGCGCAAGCTGTGATGACGGCCCTTTCACTCCTCCTCTGCCTCCGCATCATTTATAGTTGGGCGAACTTCGCAGAGCTAAAAGCAAGACATTTTTCCATTGTGGCTAGTGTGGCGCAGATGCTAGAACCCGCCTTTACACATACACAACATCGTAAATTGTATGGCGAGTGTAAACGCATGGATCGGGATATGAGTCACAATTAAAAGAGCGTGTAAACGGACAGGCAAAAATAATTAGATATAGGCATCAAATCAAAACTGTTTTTTTCCAGACACAAAGATCTGGTTTCAATCCGGGTTAAACAGAAGAGTCGTATTAAACTTAACAGAAGACCCGTGCAGAGGACACTGGGCACCTTTGTAAACAGAACTGCTGTCATTGGGTAAACAGAGAGGTCAGTGTTTCTCCAGGTTAACCAGATCTCTATGGAGTGCATGACTCTTGCAGGGAGAAAAATGGTTTAGCCCAGCAAGAATAGACTGAAGCGAAGGATGGGAAAACAACATGCTACACTGATTTTTTTTTTTTCTCCTCGTGGATTTTAAAACCCAACACAGACTCAGTGTCTCCCAGAGCTCACCATGTTGATGAATTGATTTGCGTATGAAAGAAAATATAAGTGAATAAAATCTGTTTGTTTGTTTTTTTTTGTTCCAAATGCCCCTACTACATCACCGGTCAGGCATCACGGTGGCACAGTGGGTAGCACAATCACCTCACAGCAAGAAGGTCGCTGGTTCGAGCCTCGGCTAGGTCCCGTGTTGGTGTGGGTTTTCTCCGGGTGCTCCGGTTTCCCCCTCAGTCCAAACACATGTGGTATAGGTGAATTGGGTAAGCTAAATTATCCGTAGTGTATGTGTGTGAATAAGTATGTATTTATGTTTCCCAGTGATGGGTTGCAGCTGGAAGGGCATTCGCTGCATAAAACATATGCAGGAGAAGTTGCCAGTTCATTCGGCTGTGGCAACCCCAGATTGATAAAGGGACTAAGCCAAAAAGAAAATGAATGAATGAATGGATGATTACCGGTCATGTATGGTGTATTAACGTCTGCAAAATTTCAAAGATCAAAATACACAAAAATAAGGAGTTATTGTCTTCCAAAAGACACTTCCACTCTGAGCTACCTGAAATGAGTGGTCAGAAATTCCAGTCTTACGTCCTGCAGAAGCCTACAGCAGGAGCTTTGTTAACTTTGAGTAAATATGAACTTGATTGCCCACTTTGTCCGTCAAACACTAGTTATCGCAGAGGCCTGGAGGACTTTGGTCTGTTCGTCTCATGCACTTCCAAAGAATAAGGACTCAGACTTGAATTGATTTGGTAAAATCAACACCATTATTCCAGTTTATATCGTTATGTGTGGACGAAGAGCTGAAATTCAGATATGGTAACTGATACTTGGTTTCTGATGCAAGCTGTACACAATTCAAAACCAGATAAAGACATCTAACCAATCATAGTAGAGTAGACTCGCAAAAAAAAGGAGAGTTTTAGGCTGCATTTACACTGCAGATCTTGATGGCCAATTCTGATTTTGTGACTGCATCCAATTTTCTGATGACTGGGTGTGCTGAAATTTTATCCTACTCATCATATTACGCGATCAACACTGTATTTGGATAGTTCTGAGATTGGGGTTAGGGATTGGGTGGGTTAGGGCGATATTACAGTCTCATATCACACCACTTCCTATCAAAATTTAAGCTGGTAGCACAATCTGATAGGTAGCATATTTCATCATCAAAATGTGCTATCTATTTCTTGAACAAGAAATAGGAAAATCTGACAAGGTAAGAAATTGATACCAGCTTGTATGATCTTTTAAAAAATAGGTCATGTCCGATATCTGCATTTACACAATTGACCCGAAATTGACGTGTTGCCAGATGTAGCTGCCCAAAACGCACAAAAAAAGACCCAAAATATTAGATTAATATTTTATTAAATATCTAAATTAATCTAGTTACTTCAACTGTCATGATTTTTTACCATGCAGCAACCAACACCAGCAGCTTTTGGGCTGTCCAAAACACAACAAAAAAACACATAAAAAAGACCCAAAATATTATATTAATATTTGATTCAATTTGAATTTATTTAAATCAAAATTAATCTAGTTACTTCAACTGTCATCATTTTTTACTATACAGCAACCAACACCAGTGGTGTGTGGTGTGTTTTAGACAGCCCAAAAAGCTGTCCAAAACACACCAAAACGCACAAAAAAAGACAGAAATTATTATATTAATATTTTATTCAATTCTAATCTATTTAAATCGAAATTAATGTAGTTACTTAAACGGTCATCACTTTTTACTATACAGCAACCAACCCCAACAGTCACAGAACCACAACATAACCGCGTCACATCGAAACACTGCCCCCTCTCACCCACACACTTTGTGTAGATTACACTACCTATTAATGTTTTACTTTTGAAATGGGGTAGAAACTCGCCCTATTTGCCGTTTTAAATTCTTTTGACCATAATTAGACGCTGCCTGTCAATCAGACAAATGTTTATTCTTGCTGTCAATTGTGGAAAAAAATGATTGATTAAAGTGTCATAATAAACCGTGGTGAGTTTAACTGCAGGCACTACAGTATGTGATGCTTGTGCACGTGAAAGGGAGTCGGATTTGTCTGGGGAGTCAGATTTTGATACAGCTTTTCTTCCCTTCCTCTTGCAGGCGGGCCCACGCGGTTTGTGCTATGCACTGGTCACTACTAACTGAATGGAGTAGGAGCACACAATAATGTTTTGTTGAATAAGTTGCGTATGAAAGTTACGTTTTAAAACCGGCCAAATACTGTCAACCCGTTAATGCCATTTCTTACCCGCAAAATCAAAATTCAAAACCGCCCAATCTGACAACACTGAAAATAAAAGAGTGGCTGTTGACAGACAGCTTTTATAATAAAAGAGCACGCTCTGATGAAACCCTGCAAACAGATTAAATACAGGAACTGAGCAAAGTTTTTAGAACGTTATTTTTCTCAATCTCAAGCTTTTTTTCCACAAGTTTAATCGATATTTATGACGAAAGATATCATTTGGCCATCTTCTTTTAATCTGGGCTTTTCTGAGCAGTAATTTTTGGAATGCCATGTGCATATGGTGGGATGTATGCACAATTTCACCAACATAGTTTGTTCAGATGATAAACTGTATGAATCCTTGTGTTGTTTACACAATGTATGTTGCGCTCTCGTGCTCTCTCTCGCTCTGTCAACAAGCTCCTTAAATGTAATATCTTCTACCACTTGAACAAAAAAAGAATATTTCTTTTTTCAGTCCTTGTATGACTCTGAGTTGACATCATTCACTACCATTATTTTCAATCATGTGTGACTTACATTGACAGCTGAAAATCCAATCTACTTTCTTACATTGCAGACACAAATGCATATACAGTACCTGATTCATATTGAATAAATTTCTACATATGAATGAGGCCTGGAATCAATCCGAGTACATCAGAATCCATTTGAATGGGCTATATGCACAGCTAGTGTTTTTCAGCCAACAATAAACTTTCGGTTAAAGGTTAATGTGACTATTTTCAATTTTATAATGATCCTTTTACAGCATCGATGTTGTAATGTAATTAAAATGCATTCCGTTAAATAGACTTCAGCTTTCATTTAGTTGTTCAAGTGTAAAACAAGATTTAAAAAAAGACCATGTAAACACTAGCACCATCCGTACTGTAGCAGCATGCTAGTGCAGAAATTATATTGAATATACTAGAGTAAAATAAATGTCCTCATTTTAAAGGCATGACAGGGAAAAATTTACTACAATGAAGTGCTTCTTCTCCTGACTGAGACCCACTTTAGATTATATATCAATCAGGCAATAAAGACTGATTTTTAAAAGAAAACAGATCTTAAACATGGCATTTTTGTCATGGAAAATAGGGCTGACTGGCTGAAAATTTAAATTCTGTGTGCATATATCCCATTGGCTTACTTGTAAATGCTGCCTTAGAGAAACCTGATCCTTAAATTATTTCAGACACTGAGAGTACTCACACTGCAACGTATTGCATGACAAAGGGATGTAAACCTATTTAAGGTACAAAATTAGAAATAGCATACCGTAGAGATCGAGAGCAAGACTTTAATTTTATTAAATATATGCAGTATGTAAACATAGAAGTTGTTTAAAGAAGAATCTTTATGTAGAAATTCAACCTTCTCAAACTGCTTTACAGATTTTCATCTTTCTCCAAGTAAATAGAATCTGTGCTTGTATTCCAAACCTACATACAAAGAAACCAATGTATCCGCAGAGTGAACTGACCTGCCAGAGGGACTTTGAATATACTGACAAAGAGGCGGTAAGAGTACATCTTTTATTTCATGGGCAGCGGCAGCTTTGAGCATTTTCATCTACACACTCTCCTTCGGTTGTGTCTTTGGAGACTCTCCGAGAAAGGTTTTAAATCTAACGCCCCACCGGTGAGGACCTTATGTGGGAATAAAATCTAATAAAACTCTCCATAACCAAGAGAGGAAACCGCAGCAACACAAACTAAGTTAAGCAGGTTTGGGAAATAATTCAGAAAGGACTATCTGAAAATATATCTGCCCAATTACAGCAAACATTGCTTTCTGCAAGATCTTGGCGACTTCACAGACAACCAGATGATCATCATGTAAATAGAAAACGATCCATTTGCTAAGAAGGTCTACAAAAAAAAAAATGCTGATGGTAAACTCGCTGTGTTTCTGCCCATGCACACCTGCAATCCTGATTTCATTTTTTCACATTAGATCAGCTGCAATAAAGAAAGATGGTTAATTAATCTTAGTAGAGGGAAACTCATTTCCATTTACTCAGCCTATTTTAGCTGGTGGGCAACTGTAGATGTTTTATAAGCAACCATCTGATTAAACATCTGGATTGGGTAATAGCCTGCGCATTGGATAAATTGTAATGAAAGGCAATCAATCAAAAACAGTTGAAGTTATTCATAGACTGATCCAGTTTGTTAGCAGAATTTCCTTATTAGGTTTTTTCAGGGTCACATGATGCTGATCTTGTGATCCAATGTTGCACAGTCTTTACTGTGACTTTAATGCACCACTGCAACATGAAAGCAATATATATGTATTTTTATTTTACTGACAACAAACTTTTGACCAGCAATTTTTAGGTGTGCACAAATTTTTTGCCCACCTTAAATTAACAGAACAAAATTCAGCTTGCTGCCATGACAACGCGGGAAAAATAACACATTTTTTAAAAATAAAAAAAATGTCAAATCTAAGCTATTGGATTAAAATGGAAAACAATCATAAAAAATTATGTTTTACAATAAAATTTATGCATTTTTTGTTTTGTTTTTTAGCCAAGTGCATTCTGAATTATTTGTTGCAACTCAATGTTTGAGTCTGGTTTCTCTTAAGGTTTTTTTCCACTTAACTTCATCAATTGGTGAAGTTTTGTTCCTCACCACTGGCTTGCTTGGTTTGGGATGCATCAATGGGTTTGCTATTCAGTGTTTGGACATTCAGCAGTGGAAATTAAACCACACTGAACTAACCTAAACTGAACTGAACTTAAACTCCCAAAACTGGACTGAGTTTGAATTTCATTATACTAAATATTGTATATTTTATATGTGTGCTGCTTTGATAATAAATAAAATAAAGTTGAATTGGATTGAATTAAATGTTTGTTATCGTGCATCCCTATTTTAAGATTTTAAAGTGGCCTTAGCATCAAAAAAATTCACAAGCATTTCACACAGAGGCCGTCTATCCTTCTCAACATCAAAAGGCAGCAGTGCATAAATATACAGTCTTTGTTTTTGTTTACTCCGTGTAGTTCTGAGAGCTGAGATGTATATTTTGATTTTCTCAGACATATCAAGGTAAGTGCGCAAAAGGTCACTCTCACACATTCACAGACACATATACACACACGTTAATTTGCTGCTATACGCCATATAAAAACCAAAAACTAAGCTTTTTTTGCATATCTAAAGGGTAAATGGTGCCAGCAGATCAACAGTAAAAATTACAAATCTTACTCCTTCCCAACAGAGAAAACCACCCACAATCAAAAAAGCATGATTATATGGTGTAATGGTTTTATAATCAAAAAATTTAGTAATAATGAAAGTCAATGGGGCAAAAACTGCCACCAACAGTAAATTAGGGAGAAGAAATGAAAATCAAAAACTAACAATGCATCAAAGGCAATGTTGTTACTAATCTTTCACATGTCCAAGACTGTGATAATACTTTGAAAAATGTATAAATGGCTCATTAACTCATTAACCCTTATGTACTGTTGAGAATGTTTTCATCCACTATGGGGTGATTTTGAGTCTTAATTTTACCAACACACACACACACACACACACACACACACACACACACACACACACAAAATATACACTCTGGGCAAATTTACTGCCTTTTTGTTATGTTAGGGATGAAAACATCCAGTGAATTTAAATGCTGTAAAAATGCATGAGATAAATATATTTTTCAATTTTTTTTGCATAAATCTACTTATCAACCTCATCAAATTTAGTCCTGATCAAAACTACTAAATTGCTTAGAAAATTACAGGATTGCTAAATTCACAAATTATGTCATTGATTTGGTGAAAAAAAACACCATTCAATATAGTATTTTCAATATAGAAACTTTTTTTTACGTTTTATCATAGCATTTACGTTTTATTTAGTGAAATAGCATTGCCTTAGATGCATTGTTTTTGACTGATTTCATTTTTTGTTGACGGCTGTTTTTGCCCCATTGACTTCCATTATAACCACATTCTTCTGATTACAGAACCATGATGCCATATAATCATGCATTTTTGATTGTTGGTGGTTTTCCCTGTTTGGAAGAGGTCGAATTTGTAATACTGTTTTTACAAATTTGCTTGTTTTTACTGTTGATAATTAGTTGGCAAAATATTTATGTCAGCTCTCAGAACTACATGGAGTAAACAAAAACAAAGACTGTGTGTTTATGCTCCATTAAATGTGGTTATAATGGAAGTCAACGGGACAAAAACAGCCACCAACAGCAAATTAGGGAGAAAATGAAAATCTAATAACGCATCAAAGCCAATCCGCTAGTTAAGTGTGACGTCACACGAAGAAACTTCCAGGTCCAAGACTATATGGGGAGTCTCTACAAATGGTAATAATAAACGTTTACAAAGCAATGTAATACTTTTGAAAATGTAAAGGGTAAAAAAAATAAAAATAAATATATCCAGTCCACAATTACTTTTTATCTTGAAAAAACATAATTTTGTGTGTTTTTTCACCAAATCAGTAAGATAATTTGTGAACTTGGTAATAAAGAGTTAAAATCCAGTAATTTGTAAAAACATCTAGTAGTTTTGATCTGGACTGAGGTTGATTTACCAGATTTATGCAACAACAACAAAAATGTACCTGATGCATTTTTACAGCAGTTTAATTTAGTGGATGTATTCATCACTATCAGTAACATAACAAAAGGGTTAGATGAGGTAGAAAACACCACATTTTAGACGCCTCAAGGGAAATGGATCAAGTCAATGCAATATCTTCTCACATAACTAATCCCCCCCACCCCCCGGGCGAATAATGTGCTTGTTCCTTAGAAAATGGGCCCATACAGTTACTTTTCACGTACAGTAGCGACAAATGTAATAAAACTAAGGGGAGTCATATCAAGGCCATTAGTTTCAGTTAAACCTTTAGTTTCAAGCACATCACGGACAAAACTCCCACAGAAAGCCTCTATATGGGAACAATTATTTTCTTCATTTCTTTTCAACACAAAATGGCATCTCCGAGAATGACAAAAGGAATTCATTTTAGGTGGATCTGCGGGGCTGGAATCAGGTAGACGATCGATTTTTAACAGCACACGGCGAACCGAAAAGCAAGAACGTGTGCGGAGGCTTTAAAAGAACAGGATTTGATCTGCTTTCTCTTCCACGATCACAATCACTCTCTCATTCCCCTTCGGTCTCTCAGGCTACGCAGTCGTTCTGTGAGGCTATTAGCGCAATCAGACAGCAGCTGCACACTTGGCTGTATAACAGGTAAACACAAACAGGATTAGACTTGGCAGAACTGTTATGGCTACGCTCCTGAGGACAACTAGCTTGACAGTTCACTTTTGACGGCCCGAGCTTTTCCCTCAGAGCGCCATTGTCTGCTCGTAACAGGCTTTCGGTTGCGCAGGCACAGAAGTGTAAGACATCGATTACGGCCTATGCGCTGTCTCTTCAGTCATTCAAGCATTGTTAGTTGAGCTCTGACAACCAGGTGTATTCAAGGTCTGCTATCAGAAGGAAGGAAAATCAATTGTGGCTGATTTTGCGTTGCCCGAAGAGGCCATTAACATGCAGCTTGGAGTTTGGTGTACTTTGCTGTCCATCAAAAAGGTTGGGGTAAAAAAAAAAAAAAAAAAGCAGACAAACATGAGTAGAAGGTAAAGACTCCCTTGATTTGCAAAGAAGTCTTCCTGTGTTTGTCTAAAGGACAAACAAACAGTTGGTTTGCAAGATGACATTAATATGCAGCTCAGACTTTGGTGTATTTTGTTGTGCATCAATAAACTGGAGAAAAACTCAAAGCAGATAAGCATATGTTGACGATAGATTTGTGGAGTCCTGCAGTATAGAAAGTCTAAGGACAATATTAATGTCGTATTCACACTTGTACTTTGGTTCTCTTGGCTAGTCTGGATATAGGACAATTAATTTAGTGCTAGTACTACCCACTAAAGATAGTGGAATTTATATAGACTTTTTTGTTTGTTAGTTTTTTAAAGGGTGAATTCACCCAAAAAAATTTAATTCTGTTATTAATTACTGACCCTCATATTGTATCAATCCCCTGCGAAGGAATTTTTGATGATTCTAACTTTATCCAATGCACTAAAGTACTAAACCTTGCATTAATAGTTTAATTCTGTTTTTAACTAATTACATGAACTTATGCTGATGTGTTTATCCTCATATAACCTTATGTGCTTAACCTCATATCATTTGCTCTATAACAGCTGTGGTTTTGTGTGACTGATTACCGAGAAGTTAACTCCTCAGAACTCGTTATCACCAAAATGTTACAACTCTACTCTCAGAGTGTGCACATTTACAGAAACAATTATGGACGGGAGAAGCGAAGGCTCACTCTCTTGTGGGCTCTGTTACGTGTATGCATAACTTTTTCTGTGCAGATTAGCCTGTTCTGCCAAACAACCAATGACTGAACTGCTCTGGATAGAGGATCTTTCTTACTGAAGCGCCCTAGGCAGGGCTGATGAGAGACAACGATAAGTGGGTGTGTGTGTCCAGCTGACACAGACTGCCTTTGTTGCTGTTCTCTGACACCCGGAGCTCTGTAATGCTTTATTCATCTAATCAATTAGATTGATAAACTTATTCAAAGCCTCTGACTGATGTTTTAACCTGGGAGGACTAGGAAAAGTCCAACACCTGAGACCTTCATTCCTCTTCAGAACACAAATTAAGATATTTTAAATTAAATTTAAGGACTCTAGATTTTATTTTTGGATGAACTAATTACGAACTAATTTAATGCTAGGGATGTAACGATTCACCTGACTCATGATTCGATACGATTCACGATAATAATCTTACGATTCACGATTATGATTTTGTTACATAATTGTTTGAAACTTAATTCATTTTTTCTTAAATGCTGCACATTTTTTGCAAAATAATATACTACCTGCCACAACCAAATTGCTATTTTAAAATCCAATAAATATATTTTAAAAAGAATAATACAAACTAAAGACTCATTAATATAAACAAACTGACTGTGCTGGGATTTTTAGATTTTAAAAAAGAGATATCAGCATATCTATGTTTTCTGGCATAAGCTGAGGTCTTTGGACAATAGCATTGTCCCCTGCTGATGAGAAAATCCTTTCCTTTCCTCTAAAAAGCCTTTCCTAAACCAGAGAGCAGTGTGTACAGAGGTGGTCAATAGGCCCTCTTTTCCTGGGGACTGGCCATTGGCATAAAATGAAAATCAATACTGATTACAAAATGAGTAATTATATAGTAGGATAGAGACAGGAGTTGAACATTATTATGAAGTTTAATAATTAATATTACTTGTATAATTAATAAGTATCAGCATGATACACTTAAGAAGAGATCATCTTGAACATTTTTTAATATTCAATAATAATAATAATAATCAAATTATTAAAATATTCATGAACTAATTTGAAAAGGAGAGGGTAAAATAATCTGACACCTGCTTCTGTAACAGAGCAACTTTTTCTTTTAGTATAAAAAACATCTTTAAACTTTCGTTATGAAAACACTGAAGCACTGTGATCTCCGATGCACTCGAAGCAAGCAGAGCTGCAAATTATCCGATCAGCATGGTTTAGCTTATTAATAGTTTTGTTTTGTTTTTTTGTGTATAGACTTCTGTGACAGTAGTTTTTCACTGGGCTGTGCATCATAGTTGTTGTTTTGTTCATGTAAGTAAACGTCTTTTTGCAGTATTTGCACACAGTTAGTGTCTTGTCTGGCGCACTTCACTATTCGTTCAACATTTCTACCAGTTTGAATCATCACATATTTGAATAAATTTTCAACCGGCTCATGGTGAATCATTACATCCCAGTTTATTGCCAAAATCTTCCAAATTTTATTCCAAAGAGAATTTTAAAACGCAAAAGTATGACAAATAAACAAAAAATAAAAAATAAAATAAAAATAATGCTTTAAAATAAAAAACAGCAAAAAAAAAAAAAGTTAGTTACGTTAACATTTTTTTTAAAATTAACATATGATGAAATGACTCAAAAGAAACATTCTGATAAAATTCAACTCTTTAAAGAGTTTATCATACATACATGATGTGTCTAATACAATATTTCACATAACCGAAGATCTGCTGCAATGAGACTTGTTTCCAATTTTTTTTTTTTTTTTTTTTGTTTTAGATTTATCTTTGGCATTTTTGGACAGCAGGTTGACAGGAAGTGAAGTGGGAGAGGCTTGTAGTATCAAGAAAGGTCCACAAGCTGAAATTCGAACTTGGGACGCCCAGAGCATTGCCACACCCTGTATCAGTGCACTCACCACTGGGCTATCGCGCCAACTCTAATGGGCATTGTTTAAGCAGAAAGGCGGTGATTTTTATGGTTACATCTTGTATTGTCTCATATCCTGTTTTTGGTTTGTTTAAATGTCTTCTGACATTATTGCATTCACATTGAAGCCAAATTGCATCAGTATTCATTTGAAATACCAAAATTCAGATTCCAGATTCAACATTCACATCAGTAGTTCAATTTCATTTTATAGGAGTGGGAATCATTAGGGAAACAATGCAAACCGATTCCGATTCTGGGAGTCACGATTATAATCCAAAACAATTCTTGACCATGCCACGTCTTTAAAATCTTTAAGTTTGTCCATCTTTGTCCAGGTTCTGCACCATTCGTACATGTGCCTGTCAATGCTTTATTTTTCTGTTTTGCAATGACATGGGATCTGATTTGAATACAGAATCAATTCTGAATATGTGAAAAAATTAGTTCAGCATCGCTATAGCAAGAACCGCTCGATAAATCAACCCTACTGATCTGACTTTTCTCATTAGAATTTTCCCAAAAACTGCATTTAGTCTCATTCCTCAAGTCTTCAGTGTAACATGATCCTTCAAAACTCAAATGAGAACATTCACAACAGGGGCGCCGCTAAGGGGGGAAGTTAGGACGATTCTAAGGGCCCATCCATTCTAGAGGCCCACAGAGATCTGCTTTATAATTAATAACAGTACAATAATGTAATATAAATTATGAATGTATCTCTAAATTACAAGTAAAATTTATTAGAAATAAAAAATAAAAATACGGCTTATATCTGCCTCTCTTGTCTGTCACTGTCAAATTGCACCCCCCTCATTTCGGTGTATGGTTCAGTCCGTCAGTAGCGGGAAGTGAGTTGATGCTTTGAGTGCGATCGTCAGGTAAACTGTCAAAGCAGCGATGTCCTCGAGGTTAACATTTGCTTCCCAAATCGCATACTTGTGCATTATTCTACGCCATTTTGTAGTATAAATAGTGTCAGTAGTGCGTTCACACTGAAACTCTAAAAATAATAAGTGCACTTTAATCACCCGGATGATGCACTCAGCATCATTTATGGGCAGTGTTGGGAGTAACGCGTTATAAAAGTAATGTATTACAGTAATGTATTACATTTTCCTGTAACGCAGTAGTGTAAGGCATTACTAATGCATTTTCAGTAATATTTTACTCGGTACATGATCAGTAACGCGTGCGTTACAACAAACTTTTCACCCGCAAGAGATTAACAAATAAAAATAGCGCAGTTATATTTCCTGTTCGTGGTTAGTGAATATACGCGCGGCGTGTGTTGTCATTCATCTCCCTCTGGCTATTGGAACTGTTTACTTTGAACGCGGAGTGATTTCAGCTTCTGAGCTCGAGGTCCGAGGCGATTGGCTTAGCCCGGTGCGCAGTACCGCTGTGTGCCCTAAAGCACAGCGGAAAAGCGGCAAATTGATTCGCGAGATGGACGTAAGTACATATGGTGTTATTTTTACTGACAAACGTATTCATGTAATACGAGCGAGCGAACGCGCGCCGGATTCTATTCGCGTGCACTCAAAACACGGCTGCTCACGTGCGGATGATGTGCTCTCGCTCCGTCAGATGATGCAGACTCACAATTTGTGACTTGTGTTACCTCTTCTTTTTGTGCTTTTGCTCTAAATATTATATTATCTTATACTATATATCCAGAGATATTTCTACACTTTTTAACTACAGGTTGAGGTAAATTCTGAAATATATTCTAGTGTTTTTGAGTGTTAGGTATACTATATATGTTTTAGGCTAGTATAATTTTTAACTTGTTAATAAATGCTTCAGCATACAGTAGTAGGAATAGTGAACTGATAAAATAAAATACAAAGTGGAGTTTTACTACAGTAAAGTGTGGTGAATTGTAGAATAATATACACTAATATTGTAAGAAAAAAACTACAGCACTGGGTAATTTGTTTATATTTCACTTGTTGTGTTACCATAGCAATTATAGTTTTACCACAACAGAAATAGTTCAAACCACTGTACATGCCAATAGACGTGTTCAGGGGCCCTGTGGAACAGCTTTTCCTCAAAATGAAGAGAACAGGGAAAATGTTCTCCAAAATCTCATCAACAATGTGGAAGACCACATTTTATTTATTTGAAGAGTAAATAGTACAGTAGGCTATAATACCTAATCAAGTTTTTTTTCTATATTCTATTAGTAACATTTCTGCTTGCGTTAGTTATATATATATATTTTAAATTGTTTTTATTTGATTAGTATGGTGCACCTTTTTTAAAATGAAATGTATTCTTTGCACTCAACATCTATTTTCTGTGTCTTTAATTGTTGGAAACTAGAAATATCTCATCATCTAACATATACAGCCAAAAATGATTTGGTTTATTATTATATAAAAAATGTATATGTAAATCTATTTTAGTATTTTGGTTATTAATAATAGTGAACCAATATAAATCATATCAAAAAGCACAAAAGGAAGAAGGAACACAAGGCACACATTGTGAGTCTGCATATAATCTCACTGAGCGAGCAGTGTACCGAGAGCGTGCAAGAACGTGTGCGTGAGCAGTGCATTTGAGAGAGCGCGAGGAAATGTGCGCGCAAGCATCGTATATTTGAGAGCTCACAAGCAGTTTTTTCCACAAACAGGAAATCGGTGCACAGGCATTATATTGAGAAAGCTACTGTATGTTCATCATGCTCACTTTGTTCAGGACAGTTTTGTGTTGTGAGCCACTTAAATTTAAAGTGAATAAAAAAATGGCAACAATAAGAAAAAAAATCTGCATCTTGTCATGACATTGGAGTTTACATATAGGCCTGTAGTGTCTAATTTGAATATAGTCAAGCTATTCAGAGATATTGCCAGATAATCACTTTACCTCTACCATACTTTTAACAGACTTAGATCATTTGTGATTCTTGCTTCCATGCTTTCTTGCATTGTCTTGAGCCTTCACATTGCCAATTATATACTGTATTGTTAGTAGCCTGGATAGGTCACAGTCATTCTGCTACATCATATCACTATCTACTGGATGTAAAATGCTCTGCAGTACGTTTGGTCATTTTACAATGTTCAATTCTAATTCTGTAGTTATGTTGGTGAAAGTAACTAAAAAAGTAATATGTAGTCATGTAACATATTACAATTTTGAGACAGTAATATTGTAAGGTAAGGGATTACATTTAAATAACAGTAACAAGTAATCTGTAATGTATTACAGCTTTGAAGTAACTTGCACAACACTGTTTATGGGTCTTGGCTAATTTATGGGTCTCATTGTAATATAATTTTGTGTATTATTGATTTTTGTCATTGTTCCAGTGTATTGCACATTGTATGAGACACTATTGCAGTACAGTTATTTGAATAGTTACACACTGGTGTTTTGTGTGTTTAGATGTAAAATTTTCAGTGAATATTGAATTACTGTTCCTTTTTTTATACTACATTTGAACAATAAATCATTTGCTAGCTGCAGTCATGGCCGTTCTCTTACTAAATACTGATAAGTAGTGGACAAAATTAATAGTAAAATGCATAGGTCAGTATAACTACATTGCAGGCAAAGAGTTTGGATAGCTAGCTTGGTAGTAGGAGGTCCATCCTCATATTTTTTCATGGGGCCCAAAATTGCTAGCGGCACCCCTGATTCACAGAGCTTATAAAATTGAGTTCACTTTAATCTGCAAAGTATAAATAAGACCTAACATGTCGCTTGGAGTTGTGTGTACTCTGCTGTCCATCACAATGCAGGACAGAAACTAAAACAAATACACCCAGACCAAAGTAAAGAATTTGTGGAGTCCTCCAGCAAGGAAAGTCTAAGGACAACAGAACAGTCCGTTTGCAAACTGACACACGAGACCATCTTGCAGCTTGATAAATGTGCCGAAGAGTCCCGCATCAGCAAATCAGACCGGCGCAGTATGTGGTCAAGGTAAGGTGACCGCACAAAGGGTGTTAAAACAGGAAGACAACTTTGTTCCTTCTTCCCCAGAGCAGGTCATTTATTGTGCCTGCAGGTGACAGAAAAAAAAGAAGAGTCCTAAAACATGTCTGATTTAGCTGCTTGCACTAATGAGAGTAGACAAAACCTCAGTGTCAGCAACTTACTTCCCCCACGCAATCCTTTTCATAAATCTTGGCCATCCAGTGTGACGAAAAGCGCCATCAAACAATTTCGTTAAGGTCAAAATTGAGTTGTGATTTTGTGGTATATGTCAAAATCCTGCGCAGGTTTGGCCGAAGGGACGGATTCAACTCTGGTTAGACAGGACATCAGATGAAAGGCTCTTACACGCGTATAAGCTCTGCTACCCAAGCGAGAGACGGGATGATGTATTACCTTTGGTGTTTGGGCTCCACTGGCAATGGGCACACAGAGACTTCCAACACCCCCTCCAGCACCAATTACAATTTAGGAGCGTCTCCTGCCAACAGGGGGCTTTTCCATTCAAGCTCCTGCTATGCACACACGCAAGCTTTCCGTCAATCCCTCATTCGTCAATCTGTCCACTCATTCTCATGTTGACCATCCGCACCTACTCGTTCCCCAACCATCGTCTCTCATTCCCTTTCACCAAACAGACAAAATGACTCCATTCCCCTTGGTCTACAGTGTCTCTTCAGAAGGAAACCGTAGTTTATGTGAAGTGTGGTATTTATTACTACATCATGCATTATGCAAGCCCCATTTCTAGAAAGAGGCTCAATAATGTATCAAGTGAACAGCATATCTGGTATACTGCAGAGCCCACAGAGCTGTTCCCGATGAATGCGGTTTACAAAGCAAAACTCGTGAGTATTGTAGTGTCTGATGTTATAAAGATGCGCTTGTGCATGTCTAACTTTCCCAGAATCACATTTGCACATGGCACGCATCTGAAAATGATAGATAAACAAGCCTTCTCTCTCTGGATAAAAAAATGCAAATCAAGATCAAGCCTCAAGCACAGGGTGCAATGGTATCACATGAAGTATAGCTCAATCATGGGAAAACAAATTAGCAATCTGGCATGTTAGCTGATGCATTTACCACACACTGGAGTCTGAGATATGTCAAGAAAAAATAATGCTTTATTAGGAAAGTGATACTGCTATTGCTTATATTTAGTTGTGATCAAACAGAAGTAGTGTCAGATTGATTCAACCACATTGCAGTGATGCACAAATGAGAGAGATCGTCAAATCCAGAAAAAAAAATTATGGAGATTTGTTTCTATCCTTTCATTGTTGGTTAAATGAATGAACATCTGCTAAAGTAGACCTTGAACGCATGAGCAGAGATTGGTTATATCAGCAGAAGATTGAATTTTGATTAAAATTCAAAGAAAATGCTCACACAAAAAAACTAATAGTGCACTTGAAATCTGCTGTTGGAAGTGATACAATTACATCCTAAATTGTGTATTAAAATATCTTCTGAATGGGTGTACTCGCACGCACGTCATGATTTTGTCAAGTACGATGCAACCCTGGATTAACATCTATGTTGATATGTGAAGTTTAACAAACTAATTTTGAGAGGAGCACGTGATGGGATTGACTGCAGCTGATTCTGATCAATAATCACTAAGTAGCCAATCGGATCATTCCAAATTTAACATAAATATCCAGTCAAAACTTCCTTCCTCATCTTCGTTTTGGAAACCCCCCCATCCATCCCTTCTAGTTCGGACGACACGGTGGCTCATAGTCTAGCACTGTTGCCCCACAGCAATGGGTCGTTGGTTCAATGTTAGCTGAGTCAATCGACACACACGGAGTTTGCTTAATCTCCTCGTGTTCGCGTGGGTTTTTCCCAGGTGCTACGGTCTCCTCCCACATCCAAAAAACATGCAACAAAGTTAAAGTCACAAGCACCTACCATGCACAACGAGCACAGTCAATGTATTCCCGGGAAGTTATCGAGAACTACCTGATCTCGTATCCCTCATAATGCTTATTGACCAGGCAGGAGCCTTGGGCTCCTCTATCTCCTAGCTCAGGGTTCTCTCCCGGGACAGCATGCCAAACTTGCTAAAATAGTCAAGCATTATCAAAGTGTGAACTCTTGAATGAAACATCATTTTTCTTCAAAAATGTAACACCTATTCTCTACTTCTCAACCCAACCATAACTTCCCAAAATCAGAGGGGAATAATAATTGGATAACAATTATGTAGAAGTGAATAAACCTAACCATAAGCCTTAACATAAATGGTAAGCGTAACCCTTAATTCTGATTGGCTGATTGGAATGTTGTTCCAGGATCTACATAGATGTTAATCCAGGAACATGTCCTACTTGGTGAAATCAGGTTGGTGGTACTCACACTAGGCATGGTTGCCTTGAACCAAGCCTGAGCACAATTGCTCCCCCCTGCCCTGATGGTCCACACTCACCTTGCATTTTTACTTTCCAAGCACAAGGAGGCATGTGTCATTGATGCGATTGATTAGAAGAAAACAAGTAAAGTTTTCACCCACCCTGTATAATGGAGATTGCTTTAGTAATATATTATTTGTTATTTTAAAAGAAACAGTGACAAGGCTGATTATTTTTCCAGAACAGATCCACCTTGTTTGACGCTCATAAATATTCATAAAAGTCGTCATGCTGCATGTAGTAGGAGGTTTGCTGAAGGTGGCAGCGAGAGGTTTGCATCTTTGATAAACTATGAGAATCATAAATTCCATACGGAATTAAAAGTGATGTCGCTTAAAAGAGATTTTGCAACTTAAGTTTTGCTCCCAGGCATGATTTGCACTCACACTACATGACCAAGCCCACTCAAACCTTGCTGTAGCCCACTCTTTCTAACAGGGCCGACTACCTGAACCACACCTGGACATGGTATGTATTGCCAACACCAGTCAAACAAACCAGGATTTGGAGATCAAACACACTCAGTTAGTGTGAATACACCTTCAAAAAAGGGGCTCTTCGTTACAGTAACAAACAACAACAGACTTGAGCTAAAAGTAGAGACCAAAATATATGATAAAATATTGATCAGTAAACAACTCATCCAAAACACTAACATCCACTAAGCTATGTCATAGCAATGAACCCAAACACTAGAGAAGCCACATACAGTAATGTAGCAACACCATACTGTAGCAAATTCCAAAAACACCCAAACAACTGCAGTCTAATGCACTGACAAACTACCCAACAGCCAAAAGGCCCAGATATGCTTCAAGCAAAACAAAGAAGGGACTGGTGTTAGGCCTTTTCAAACAAATTCAGAAACTTTGCTAATTAATTTTGATTTGAATGCCAAAAGACTTTCTGGCAAGATCCACTCCAGCTGGAAAATCAACAAGTAAAACCAAACACTTGAGAGTTGATTTTATGATAGAAACTGTTGTAATTTTATATCAAGTTATCATTTTAACTGAAAGCAAAACTGTTTCATGTTTAACAGTCATTCTCTCCGGAGGACATTTTGACCCAAAATGTCTTGTGTTACATTTTAGAGTAAATTTAAATTTATAGTGACAATTCTGACAATTCAAAAATGACAATTCTGTCATCATTTACTCATCGTTCACTTGTTTCCAGTTTGAGTTTTTTTGTTTAACACAAACAAATACTATGAAAGTCAGTGATTACTAGTTTGCAAAAATCTTCTTTTCTTTTGTGTTCGACAGACACTATAACTGTATACTGTTGCCAAGGTATTGAGTGAAAAATGAAGGTATCGAGTGAAAAAAGAAAAAGAACATTGCTTTAAGAGTATATCAAAACACCCCTCAGAAAACATTTCTCACAATTGTAAAAACCATAACCTTTCTGGGTTTGATGTTGAAAAATAAAAACATACAGGTGCGCAATTAATTAAAAACCTTGAACTGAGAAACCTCAAAAAGATCAATATTCAAACATATGCCAGGTACACATGCTGCACTAATCGTCATTCTGCTTGTTCTTAAAAAAAGAAAGAAGCATTTCAAGTGCTTAATGAATATGAAAAAACAACAACAC